>JAPDHQ010004224.1:0-14007 GCA_026184515.1 Peronosclerospora sorghi | reverse complement strand
TGTGTACTGACACGTGGATGGCTGACACACCACCACACCAAGGGCCCCTGCCCTGATTGGTTAAAATAACCAAAGGTTCAAAACCTTTCAAACTGGCCAATACTGACCTCAACCGTGGTGTACTCATGTACACCAACACTCAATGTAACCCGAAGGTAACCCCGTTATATCCTCCCCCATCAAGACTATTGCTTACGCAATAATCAAAATCTTGTTGGAGAACTCCAACGCCAGTACCTCTGGCTGTCCACTGTACACCTTCAGCGGTGCTATGGACGCAAACTATTCCGACAACTCGGTAGTGGACGCCCTTGGGGAGCTCTCCCTAACGGCTGGCCATGTTGATAGCGCCGTTCGGCGCTATCAGTCATCCAACCCATTCCCCACACGTGGGGAAAACGCACTAACTCGTGCGCCACCGTTACCCGCTAGGGGTGATACCTCCAGGTTGCCACAGGCAACCACAACGAATGAACCATCCTTGGTTCAAGAGTCCCGACGTGCCGGACGGGCACGGAAGGGACCTCGCGACCCTCAAAAGGGGGCTAAGAACGCTGTCAAGAGGGGTTTAGCCTCCTATACCCCTGGTCCAGCGGGTATACTGCCGCGTGAAATTGCGCATCGGAACCAACTCCGGGCCCGACTACTAACACCCAAACATTATTCCATTAAGTCCTACCGGACGCGCCTCGGGAAGCAGGCACGTGGTGTCCTCGTGGATATTATCCGCGAGATTCCCCTTTTTCTCCTGAGGGACAAATGTTCCGAAGACGCAGAACAGTCGTTCCGCGTCTGGGCGGAAAGGGAGAAGCGCCTCCCCAGTTTCGATGCGCTGTACAACAGCTTTTCCGAACACGACGTTCGGGTAGAGAGAGCGCTACGCTTGGCCTATGCTCAGTCCAAAGCGCAAGGGCAATTGCCTGCCTCCTATTATACGCGCTCTGCTCTCGATGTGGTGCCGGAGAGCAATTCAGGCACAGAATCTGCCTCCGGCGAACTCCCAGCTATTGGGAGTGAAGGGGCTTCTTCATCCCCTTTGGTCGTTGACTCTCAGTGGGATTATCCCGCTCGAAAGCGTCCACGACGTCACGGCAATCCTACCGCAGGGGAGTCTCGTACTCCCACGAGTTCTGGGAGTGTGGATACCCTTTCCACTTCACCAGGTACTGGGTCTCACCCCGGTGATGGCGGCGTGCCATCAGGCGTTCCACATGATAATGTGGAGTACCCTCCGTATCGAGCACTGGAGGAGGGGGTCGCGCTATTGTGGCGTGACTTCCACGAGCGCTGTGATCGGCACAGCCTTCGCATCCAATATTCTCAGGAGTAACTCCGCAACGATGGTAGTGCGAATGAACGCATCGAGGAGCGGCTTGCCTCTCTCGAGACTCTCGTTGCGGAGCTTCAGGGTCGTATATCAACCCTGTCGGAGATGTTCCGACCTGTTGCGCCTTTCGGCTATCCTGTTTCTCACCCTCCTCAGAGAGGGGACCCGCCTCTGGGTTCTGGTATGGCTTAAGCATACACACATAAAAGGTTGGATGCGTACGCATCGCCTTCGGGATGTCTAAGGTGTACGACAAGCCCTTTCGGGCTAATACCTTAAGGGCCCCACAAACCTGGGGCGCAGTTTATTGTGCAACACATTTGAAACTGCATGTGTACGAATTTTTTTTAGCGTTTAATAAAACACTTTCTCCTACTTTGTATACCTTTTTGTTACGCCGCCCCTTTCGGTCAGCTTGCTCCTTCTGCTTGTCTTGGCTTTCCGCCATGGCATCGCAGACGTGTCGTAAGACACTAAGGCGCGTCGATAAAAACTTATCGATGTGCTTTCGCACCGATACAGGGCTGACATCGGGTAATCCTCCCCCTAAATCCCTGGTCCACACACACGTGGCGTCAACGGAACCCTCGGATTCACCAATCCGTTCACGTAAAACGGGGTAAACCCCGTAGATGCATGTACCGAATTGTTGATAGCAAATTCAACCATCGGAAGCATCTCACTCCAACTCTTTGTAGAATCCGGACAAAAACTCCGGAGAATATCCTCCACAACGCGATTAACGCGTTCCGTCTGACGGTCCGTCTGCGGATGATCCGAAGTGGACATGAGGAGCTTGGTTCCTAGCACCTTAAACAACGCTCCCCAGAATTGTCCCGTAAAACGGGGATCCCGATCCGACACAACGGAGTCGGGTAGACCATGCTGTCGAAAGACACGGTCTAGGAACACTTTCGCTGTTCCTTGTCCATCTATGGGCTCTGGCACCGCCGCCAGGTGAGCCATCTTGCTCAATCGGTCTACAAAGACCAATATGCCGGTGTTACCAGCCTTACCCTTTGGAAAACCGAAGATAAAATCCATGCTAATGGATTTCCAACTCTCCGTTGGAACCGATAATCTCGCCAAAGGCGCAGCTGAACTTGCAAATGATTTAACCCTCTGACATGTCTCACAGGTGCGTATATACGCACCGACCCACTTATACATGTTGGGCCACCAATATAAAGCGCTTAAAGCGCTGTAGGTCTTATCCCGACCTAAATGACCCCCGGTAGGGGCGTCATGTGCCTCAAAGAGGACTCTATACTTCAGTTCCTCATCATGAGGAACTACCACCCGCGGAGTGTCCTCCGCGCTCGTGCTATAAAATAGCATACGTCACAGTACCTGTAACGGTGTAAACGAGCTTTAGCTCGACTTGACAGGGTTGGCTCAGACGAGTCAAGACCCTTTTCACCTAACGCGCTGATTAGCACCGTACACTGTGGGTCTTTCTCATACGCCTGGCGTATGAGATCCACCACAGATGTGGTGACGAATGTCGCGTGAGCGATCTCGTAATCGGGACGACGCGACAACACGTCTGCAAGCACGTTTTGCTTGCCAGGTTTATACTTAACCTCAAAGTTGTACTCCGCAAAGAAGGAGAGCCAGCGGGCCATCCGTTGCGAGAGATGAGGCGACTTCGTCGCTGTCCGTAAGGACGCGTGGTCAGTATAAACCACGAACGGCTTTGAGCCGAGTAAGTGAACCCTAGATTTGACAAGAGCATACTTCATTGCAAGTAGCTCCTTGTCATTAACGGGATAATTCCGTTCTGCAGCTTTAAGCTGCCTCGACTCAAACGAAATTACGCGTTCCCTTCCTGCATCGTCTGCTTGTAACAAAGCACATCCGATTGCTAAATCGGAGGCGTCGCAGACGACACTAAATGGTTTCCCAGAGTCTGGGAGAGCAAGAACGGGAGCTTTTAACAAGCTCCCCTTAACCGCTTCAAAAGCGTTTTGGTGTTCAGTTTCCCAACACCAATCAACATCCTTCTTAAGAAGGTCGGTCAATGGCTTCGCCATTTCAGCGTAGTTGTCGCTACACTTGTGTAGATAGTTGGCTAATCCAAGCCACTCCCGTAAATCTCTGAGATTTACAGGCGAGGACACTCCACAATGGCTTTCACCTTCGCGGGATCCGCCCGCACTCCATCCTTACCGATGAAGCATCCGAGGAAAGGAATTTCCTCAGCACCGAAGATACAATTGGATGCGTTTGCATATAACTTATGCTCTCGCATACATTCGAGCACTGCTCGAAGGTGTATCAGATGCATCTGAACATCAGACGAGTCGCCTTCCGCACGACTATGAACAAATATATCGTCGAAGTACGTCTGAGCGTACTTTCTATGAGGGCGAAAGAGTTGAGTCACCAAGCGATTGAAAGTCGCTGGTGCATTTGAAATCCCATGTGGCATAACAATCCACTCCCACAGCATACCACTAGGCGTGCTAACCGCTGTCAGCGGAATATCGGACGCTCGCATGAGCACCTGATAATACCCGTCCACCAGATCTAAGGCACTGTACACAGTACAGCCCGCCATATTGTTCTGGAGGACATCCTTCCGAGGAATCGGAGTCTGCATGGGCACAGTAGCTGCATTCAGCTTGTTGTACGCATGTACAATGCGCCACTTTCCGTTCGGTTTACGAACACAAAAGGTGGGAGATGAGTGAGGAGACTTGCTCTCCCGTACCATCCCTGCCTCTTCTTTCCCCTTGAAGAATGCGTCGATGACGTCGCATTGCTCCTTGGGGAGAGGCCACTGCCTAGTGACGCATTATTTGGTTCCAGGAACCAAATCAATTTCATGTCGGACCCCCCTATCCGGTGGTAACCCCATCGGCGGGTTGTCACTAATGACATCTCCGAATTCCTTTAATAAGGAATGGTAAGGGTCCTCATGATCCGCAAGGATCTTGAGGCAGCTTCGGGCATTTAATGCCTGTTTGGTTTTCACCAAAACTGACTCGTCCATCGTGGATGAGGAGCTCAACTCCTCTTCCGGACGCAACACGACGACCTCGTCGATTTCATCTGCTTTCAAAGCAGTCTCAAACTCGTTGAAGGACATCTCCTCCAACGACAACAGTTCGCCTACCCCAGGCAACCGTTCCAGGCTTACGCCTTCTGTGACAACACCTGTCACACTATTCAGCATCTGATAGGACTGCTGACTACTGGCCTCGGGACTCATCCCGGGACCCAGATGGGGGGAGTCAATTGCCCCATCTGTTGGAAGCGCCACGCGCCTATCCACAGAGGTCTCTACCTCTACCACCGGTGGCTCGACGGTCTCACCTATAACGGCGTAGTCGGAATCATTTAAGACGTGCGAAAGATACAAACTTCGGGTCTCTTCGCTTGGAAGCGCCTCGCGCTTAACCACAGGGGTCTCTACCCCTACCACTGGAGTTACCACAGGTAACTCACCAGTCTCGCCTATAACGGCGTGTTCGGAATCATTTCCGACGTGCAAAAGAGACGAACTACGGGTCTCTTTTCGTGGAAGCGCATCGCGCTTAACCACAGGGGTCTCTACCCCTACCACTGGAACTACCACAGGTAACTCACCAGTCTCGCCGTTCACGCCGTGGGGATTAACCGCTGAATCCCCCTCGTTAAGGAACTCTTCCTTAACGCCATCGGGAATGATCATTTCAGACATCCCAATCTCTGGCATCTCACCCCAGAATCGCTTTTGCGATCGAGCAAAGGTGGGTTCATGACTCGCCAATGCTTCACCCGACCGCGGGTGCGTTGAGCCAATGGACTTAGACTTCCAGTCTATCCATGGCTCGTGGCGTTCCAGCCACTTCATGCCCAGAATGAGGTAATACCTCGAGTCCAAATCCAGGACTGGGCAACGTTCTAAGCTGTCGAAGTCTGCAAACTTCAGCTTAAGGTCAATCGAGACCTTGGGTACAGAAACCTGTACGCCCGTCGCAAGACGGACCGTGAGAACGTCACGAGAACGTGCCTCTAGGGCCTTGGCATACAGCCTACTCTTCACAACAGAAGCCCGTCTGACATAATTGTCAGACGATCCAGAGTCTATCAAGACTCTCCAAGGCTTATCAAAGCCTTTCACGTCCGCAAGGACTACCAGCAAACCTGGCTGGTACACCAACTCGGTGCTAGAAAGCACCGCTTCCCTCGGGGCTTTGTGCTGTCGTCCCCTACCCTGGGGCTTAACAGCACTGAGGGGCCCCCCAGTAGGGCGCCCCGCACCTACTGGGAGTCGTCGTTTCCCGACGGCTTGTACAAGGGCTTTTTCCCCACCCTTGGTCCCTTGTAGCGAGTGTCTCGCTGGGGATTTTTCGGACATCTGTTCCTCAGATGATCCATGCTCCCGCACAGGAAGCATCTCAGCGGCCCACGCCGCTGCATCATAGATAAGAGCTCTGCCTCGAAGCTCTGTGAAAAAGAGTCAGAGTGACTCTTAGCGGGAGGTTTCTCCTCCGCTTCGGCCTGACTCTGGTCCATGGGTTCAGGACCCACCTTAGAGGAACGGAAGTTCCTCTCGGCGGTTAACGCCATCTTGAACGCCTCCTCCAGGGATTCAGGTCGGCATCGGAACAATTCCGAACGTGCTGGACCTTCTCTCAGGCATCCCATGAAGACGGGGATGGACACATCGTCCGAGTACGCCTTCGCGTACATCCCTGCCAACAGGGTCTTAAGCTCCTGGATATAAATATACAGGTCCTTAGTGCCTTGACAACACCTCAGGAACGCCAGTTGATTATGGAAAACCAGATCAGGCGTTGCGTACATGTCCATGAGCTTCTGCTTAAGGACCTTCCATGTTGGGAACACGTCCGTGACTGACTCCGAGCATGTAAACGCCCATGTACGGTCTTTGCCCGTAAGATGGGTCAATGCATGTCCCACTTGCAAGTAATCAGCGGTCATGTTCGCTGTGGCGAACGCCGTTTCGACATCTCGCAACCAAACGTAAAGGTTGTCACCCTTCTCTCCGGTGAACTCCTTTATCTTAAACGATAATGGAGGGCGCACCCCCGTGGAACGACCTCCACTGCAGCTCGCCTCATGAGCGATGAGGGCATTTACCCTTGCCTCTACGGCCTCAAGGCCCTGCTCCACTAGGAGCTTCATGCCTTCTTCTCCCGTTAAGGGTAACAGTCTTTTAAAGGCTTCCTGCTGGACGAGGGTCAAACTATCCCATTCGTCCTGATTCATCCTTTGCAGAGGATGCCTAGTCTACCAACACAGGTGTTGGATTGACTACAAGTGCTACCAGATGTAGCCGGTGCGTATACGCACGGTGCGGCTAGCGCACAGAGGAAGACTCTTCCTTAAAGCGGTAGCTACCGCTACTTAGCCGATACTCCCTTGTAAAGGGCTTAGTAGGAGAGTTCTCTTACTCGGGGCCAAGATTCCCGGGTTAGTTTACGACTTAGCCTTAACGGCTGTATTCCCTTTACGGGATGTAGGTAAAGGGAGGGCTCCCTCTTACCTACGACACTCACTGCGCGCGCGACCGGTCGAGGTCGCGCGTCCGCTAAATAGAGTGAAATGTAAACTGAATATATTTAATATGTAATTAGCCTAAATTAATTTAAACTAATATAAACTATATGTAATACTAAGTAGAATATTCCTAATTCGTACCTAGCTAAAATGTAGTGTACACACTTGTGTACTGACACGTGGATGGCTGACACACCACCACACCAAGGGCCCCTGCCCTGATTGGTTAAAATAACCAAAGGTTCAAAACCTTTCAAACTGGCCAATACTGACCTCAACCGTGGTGTACTCATGTACACCAACACTCAATGTAACCCGAAGGTAACCCCGTTATATCCTCCCCCATCAAGACTATTGCTTACGCAATAATCAAAATCTTGTTGGAGAACTCCAACGCCAGTACCTCTGGCTGTCCACTGTACACCTTCAGCGGTGCTATGGACGCAAACTATTCCGACAACTCGGTAGTGGACGCCCTTGGGGAGCTCTCCCTAACGGCTGGCCATGTTGATAGCGCCGTTCGGCGCTATCAGTCATCCAACCCATTCCCCACACGTGGGGAAAACGCACTAACTCGTGCGCCACCGTTACCCGCTAGGGGTGATACCTCCAGGTTGCCACAGGCAACCACAACGAATGAACCATCCTTGGTTCAAGAGTCCCGACGTGCCGGACGGGCACGGAAGGGACCTCGCGACCCTCAAAAGGGGGCTAAGAACGCTGTCAAGAGGGGTTTAGCCTCCTATACCCCTGGTCCAGCGGGTATACTGCCGCGTGAAATTGCGCATCGGAACCAACTCCGGGCCCGACTACTAACACCCAAACATTATTCCATTAAGTCCTACCGGACGCGCCTCGGGAAGCAGGCACGTGGTGTCCTCGTGGATATTATCCGCGAGATTCCCCTTTTTCTCCTGAGGGACAAATGTTCCGAAGACGCAGAACAGTCGTTCCGCGTCTGGGCGGAAAGGGAGAAGCGCCTCCCCAGTTTCGATGCGCTGTACAACAGCTTTTCCGAACACGACGTTCGGGTAGAGAGAGCGCTACGCTTGGCCTATGCTCAGTCCAAAGCGCAAGGGCAATTGCCTGCCTCCTATTATACGCGCTCTGCTCTCGATGTGGTGCCGGAGAGCAATTCAGGCACAGAATCTGCCTCCGGCGAACTCCCAGCTATTGGGAGTGAAGGGGCTTCTTCATCCCCTTTGGTCGTTGACTCTCAGTGGGATTATCCCGCTCGAAAGCGTCCACGACGTCACGGCAATCCTACCGCAGGGGAGTCTCGTACTCCCACGAGTTCTGGGAGTGTGGATACCCTTTCCACTTCACCAGGTACTGGGTCTCACCCCGGTGATGGCGGCGTGCCATCAGGCGTTCCACATGATAATGTGGAGTACCCTCCGTATCGAGCACTGGAGGAGGGGGTCGCGCTATTGTGGCGTGACTTCCACGAGCGCTGTGATCGGCACAGCCTTCGCATCCAATATTCTCAGGAGTAACTCCGCAACGATGGTAGTGCGAATGAACGCATCGAGGAGCGGCTTGCCTCTCTCGAGACTCTCGTTGCGGAGCTTCAGGGTCGTATATCAACCCTGTCGGAGATGTTCCGACCTGTTGCGCCTTTCGGCTATCCTGTTTCTCACCCTCCTCAGAGAGGGGACCCGCCTCTGGGTTCTGGTATGGCTTAAGCATACACACATAAAAGGTTGGATGCGTACGCATCGCCTTCGGGATGTCTAAGGTGTACGACAAGCCCTTTCGGGCTAATACCTTAAGGGCCCCACAAACCTGGGGCGCAGTTTATTGTGCAACACATTTGAAACTGCATGTGTACGAATTTTTTTTAGCGTTTAATAAAACACTTTCTCCTACTTTGTATACCTTTTTGTTACGCCGCCCCTTTCGGTCAGCTTGCTCCTTCTGCTTGTCTTGGCTTTCCGCCATGGCATCGCAGACGTGTCGTAAGACACTAAGGCGCGTCGATAAAAACTTATCGATGTGCTTTCGCACCGATACAGGGCTGACATCGGGTAATCCTCCCCCTAAATCCCTGGTCCACACACACGTGGCGTCAACGGAACCCTCGGATTCACCAATCCGTTCACGTAAAACGGGGTAAACCCCGTAGATGCATGTACCGAATTGTTGATAGCAAATTCAACCATCGGAAGCATCTCACTCCAACTCTTTGTAGAATCCGGACAAAAACTCCGGAGAATATCCTCCACAACGCGATTAACGCGTTCCGTCTGACGGTCCGTCTGCGGATGATCCGAAGTGGACATGAGGAGCTTGGTTCCTAGCACCTTAAACAACGCTCCCCAGAATTGTCCCGTAAAACGGGGATCCCGATCCGACACAACGGAGTCGGGTAGACCATGCTGTCGAAAGACACGGTCTAGGAACACTTTCGCTGTTCCTTGTCCATCTATGGGCTCTGGCACCGCCGCCAGGTGAGCCATCTTGCTCAATCGGTCTACAAAGACCAATATGCCGGTGTTACCAGCCTTACCCTTTGGAAAACCGAAGATAAAATCCATGCTAATGGATTTCCAACTCTCCGTTGGAACCGATAATCTCGCCAAAGGCGCAGCTGAACTTGCAAATGATTTAACCCTCTGACATGTCTCACAGGTGCGTATATACGCACCGACCCACTTATACATGTTGGGCCACCAATATAAAGCGCTTAAAGCGCTGTAGGTCTTATCCCGACCTAAATGACCCCCGGTAGGGGCGTCATGTGCCTCAAAGAGGACTCTATACTTCAGTTCCTCATCATGAGGAACTACCACCCGCGGAGTGTCCTCCGCGCTCGTGCTATAAAATAGCATACGTCACAGTACCTGTAACGGTGTAAACGAGCTTTAGCTCGACTTGACAGGGTTGGCTCAGACGAGTCAAGACCCTTTTCACCTAACGCGCTGATTAGCACCGTACACTGTGGGTCTTTCTCATACGCCTGGCGTATGAGATCCACCACAGATGTGGTGACGAATGTCGCGTGAGCGATCTCGTAATCGGGACGACGCGACAACACGTCTGCAAGCACGTTTTGCTTGCCAGGTTTATACTTAACCTCAAAGTTGTACTCCGCAAAGAAGGAGAGCCAGCGGGCCATCCGTTGCGAGAGATGAGGCGACTTCGTCGCTGTCCGTAAGGACGCGTGGTCAGTATAAACCACGAACGGCTTTGAGCCGAGTAAGTGAACCCTAGATTTGACAAGAGCATACTTCATTGCAAGTAGCTCCTTGTCATTAACGGGATAATTCCGTTCTGCAGCTTTAAGCTGCCTCGACTCAAACGAAATTACGCGTTCCCTTCCTGCATCGTCTGCTTGTAACAAAGCACATCCGATTGCTAAATCGGAGGCGTCGCAGACGACACTAAATGGTTTCCCAGAGTCTGGGAGAGCAAGAACGGGAGCTTTTAACAAGCTCCCCTTAACCGCTTCAAAAGCGTTTTGGTGTTCAGTTTCCCAACACCAATCAACATCCTTCTTAAGAAGGTCGGTCAATGGCTTCGCCATTTCAGCGTAGTTGTCGCTACACTTGTGTAGATAGTTGGCTAATCCAAGCCACTCCCGTAAATCTCTGAGATTTACAGGCGAGGACACTCCACAATGGCTTTCACCTTCGCGGGATCCGCCCGCACTCCATCCTTACCGATGAAGCATCCGAGGAAAGGAATTTCCTCAGCACCGAAGATACAATTGGATGCGTTTGCATATAACTTATGCTCTCGCATACATTCGAGCACTGCTCGAAGGTGTATCAGATGCATCTGAACATCAGACGAGTCGCCTTCCGCACGACTATGAACAAATATATCGTCGAAGTACGTCTGAGCGTACTTTCTATGAGGGCGAAAGAGTTGAGTCACCAAGCGATTGAAAGTCGCTGGTGCATTTGAAATCCCATGTGGCATAACAATCCACTCCCACAGCATACCACTAGGCGTGCTAACCGCTGTCAGCGGAATATCGGACGCTCGCATGAGCACCTGATAATACCCGTCCACCAGATCTAAGGCACTGTACACAGTACAGCCCGCCATATTGTTCTGGAGGACATCCTTCCGAGGAATCGGAGTCTGCATGGGCACAGTAGCTGCATTCAGCTTGTTGTACGCATGTACAATGCGCCACTTTCCGTTCGGTTTACGAACACAAAAGGTGGGAGATGAGTGAGGAGACTTGCTCTCCCGTACCATCCCTGCCTCTTCTTTCCCCTTGAAGAATGCGTCGATGACGTCGCATTGCTCCTTGGGGAGAGGCCACTGCCTAGTGACGCATTATTTGGTTCCAGGAACCAAATCAATTTCATGTCGGACCCCCCTATCCGGTGGTAACCCCATCGGCGGGTTGTCACTAATGACATCTCCGAATTCCTTTAATAAGGAATGGTAAGGGTCCTCATGATCCGCAAGGATCTTGAGGCAGCTTCGGGCATTTAATGCCTGTTTGGTTTTCACCAAAACTGACTCGTCCATCGTGGATGAGGAGCTCAACTCCTCTTCCGGACGCAACACGACGACCTCGTCGATTTCATCTGCTTTCAAAGCAGTCTCAAACTCGTTGAAGGACATCTCCTCCAACGACAACAGTTCGCCTACCCCAGGCAACCGTTCCAGGCTTACGCCTTCTGTGACAACACCTGTCACACTATTCAGCATCTGATAGGACTGCTGACTACTGGCCTCGGGACTCATCCCGGGACCCAGATGGGGGGAGTCAATTGCCCCATCTGTTGGAAGCGCCACGCGCCTATCCACAGAGGTCTCTACCTCTACCACCGGTGGCTCGACGGTCTCACCTATAACGGCGTAGTCGGAATCATTTAAGACGTGCGAAAGATACAAACTTCGGGTCTCTTCGCTTGGAAGCGCCTCGCGCTTAACCACAGGGGTCTCTACCCCTACCACTGGAGTTACCACAGGTAACTCACCAGTCTCGCCTATAACGGCGTGTTCGGAATCATTTCCGACGTGCAAAAGAGACGAACTACGGGTCTCTTTTCGTGGAAGCGCATCGCGCTTAACCACAGGGGTCTCTACCCCTACCACTGGAACTACCACAGGTAACTCACCAGTCTCGCCGTTCACGCCGTGGGGATTAACCGCTGAATCCCCCTCGTTAAGGAACTCTTCCTTAACGCCATCGGGAATGATCATTTCAGACATCCCAATCTCTGGCATCTCACCCCAGAATCGCTTTTGCGATCGAGCAAAGGTGGGTTCATGACTCGCCAATGCTTCACCCGACCGCGGGTGCGTTGAGCCAATGGACTTAGACTTCCAGTCTATCCATGGCTCGTGGCGTTCCAGCCACTTCATGCCCAGAATGAGGTAATACCTCGAGTCCAAATCCAGGACTGGGCAACGTTCTAAGCTGTCGAAGTCTGCAAACTTCAGCTTAAGGTCAATCGAGACCTTGGGTACAGAAACCTGTACGCCCGTCGCAAGACGGACCGTGAGAACGTCACGAGAACGTGCCTCTAGGGCCTTGGCATACAGCCTACTCTTCACAACAGAAGCCCGTCTGACATAATTGTCAGACGATCCAGAGTCTATCAAGACTCTCCAAGGCTTATCAAAGCCTTTCACGTCCGCAAGGACTACCAGCAAACCTGGCTGGTACACCAACTCGGTGCTAGAAAGCACCGCTTCCCTCGGGGCTTTGTGCTGTCGTCCCCTACCCTGGGGCTTAACAGCACTGAGGGGCCCCCCAGTAGGGCGCCCCGCACCTACTGGGAGTCGTCGTTTCCCGACGGCTTGTACAAGGGCTTTTTCCCCACCCTTGGTCCCTTGTAGCGAGTGTCTCGCTGGGGATTTTTCGGACATCTGTTCCTCAGATGATCCATGCTCCCGCACAGGAAGCATCTCAGCGGCCCACGCCGCTGCATCATAGATAAGAGCTCTGCCTCGAAGCTCTGTGAAAAAGAGTCAGAGTGACTCTTAGCGGGAGGTTTCTCCTCCGCTTCGGCCTGACTCTGGTCCATGGGTTCAGGACCCACCTTAGAGGAACGGAAGTTCCTCTCGGCGGTTAACGCCATCTTGAACGCCTCCTCCAGGGATTCAGGTCGGCATCGGAACAATTCCGAACGTGCTGGACCTTCTCTCAGGCATCCCATGAAGACGGGGATGGACACATCGTCCGAGTACGCCTTCGCGTACATCCCTGCCAACAGGGTCTTAAGCTCCTGGATATAAATATACAGGTCCTTAGTGCCTTGACAACACCTCAGGAACGCCAGTTGATTATGGAAAACCAGATCAGGCGTTGCGTACATGTCCATGAGCTTCTGCTTAAGGACCTTCCATGTTGGGAACACGTCCGTGACTGACTCCGAGCATGTAAACGCCCATGTACGGTCTTTGCCCGTAAGATGGGTCAATGCATGTCCCACTTGCAAGTAATCAGCGGTCATGTTCGCTGTGGCGAACGCCGTTTCGACATCTCGCAACCAAACGTAAAGGTTGTCACCCTTCTCTCCGGTGAACTCCTTTATCTTAAACGATAATGGAGGGCGCACCCCCGTGGAACGACCTCCACTGCAGCTCGCCTCATGAGCGATGAGGGCATTTACCCTTGCCTCTACGGCCTCAAGGCCCTGCTCCACTAGGAGCTTCATGCCTTCTTCTCCCGTTAAGGGTAACAGTCTTTTAAAGGCTTCCTGCTGGACGAGGGTCAAACTATCCCATTCGTCCTGATTCATCCTTTGCAGAGGATGCCTAGTCTACCAACACAGGTGTTGGATTGACTACAAGTGCTACCAGATGTAGCCGGTGCGTATACGCACGGTGCGGCTAGCGCACAGAGGAAGACTCTTCCTTAAAGCGGTAGCTACCGCTACTTAGCCGATACTCCCTTGTAAAGGGCTTAGTAGGAGAGTTCTCTTACTCGGGGCCAAGATTCCCGGGTTAGTTTACGACTTAGCCTTAACGGCTGTATTCCCTTTACGGGATGTAGGTAAAGGGAGGGCTCCCTCTTACCTACGACACTCACTGCGCGCGCGACCGGTCGAGGTCGCGCGTCCGCTAAATAGAGTGAAATGTAAACTGAATATATTTAATATGTAATTAGCCTAAATTAATTTAAACTAATATAAACTATATGTAATACTAAGTAGAATATTCCTAATTCGTACCTAGCTAAAATGTAGTGTACACAC
>JAPDHQ010004222.1:0-11326 GCA_026184515.1 Peronosclerospora sorghi | reverse complement strand
CACTTGGTCCGATTCACTTAAGTTCATCTCACCTTGTGTACCCGATGTAATGGGCTAGTTACACACTCGGTGGATCGGGAACGCAGATCGATCTGATTCGGTCTTGAATATGAGACCACGCTGGCTAGGTGTACCTAGGGCGGAACTCTTCACCCCAGGTACGTACAGACCAGAAACACTTCCAAAAGATAAATTCCAATAGGTCGATCGTCCAAACGATCTAGACCTGACCAATACGAAATAATAGAGGGTAGACCAATCAACCGGTCTAGCCCCTGACCAATATGAGAGAAGACCAAAATCGGTTTAAACTCCAACCAATGTTACAATAAGCCAATATGTCCACGTAAAGACCCAATATGCCCGTGAAACTCCACAAACGATATCTCCACGTAAAGACCAATCCAGTGAATAGCACGTTCCAAACGTACTTGAGTCAAAGTGTCGAGATCGCCAAATCGTACTCCCGTCGAGGGACTTCCGGTGGCCAAAGTGCGCGTGCGGCGCGTCCAGACCGGGTATAATAGGCGAGAGGGGATAATTAAAACCTCTTCCCCCAAACACTCCGCAGTGGGCGGAGGCGACTAATGTACGTAAAAAGAAGAACGGCGATCCCTTGCTGTGGTATAGACCAGGACCAAAGGACTTCTACTTAGAAAAATCCGCAACCAAACGACTATATCCGGAAAATCCACAACCAAAAGACTCTTACTTGGAAAAACCGCAACCAAAAGACTTTTATTCGGAAAAACCACAACCAAAAGCTCTCTATCCGGAAAATACACAACCAAAAGCCTATTACTTGGAAAAACCACAACCAAAAGACTCTTACTTGGAAAAACCGCAACTAATCAATAATACTACCTCCCTATGGTCCCTAATGTACCCACACAAAATTATGTAAAATACCCAAAGTCAGGTGACTCACCCAAGACCAGCGTTCTTGATACTCCTTGAATTTGATAGGATAAAAAGCCCCCCTTGTTTGGACCAATCTGAAATTCGACCAACTGCCTTGACCAAAAGTGACCAAATTTGTGGTACACTTCACCACAGCCGCCCTTGAGTCCGACCGTGTCGCACAACGATAACGGTCTGACTCACCCATCACTCGACCAACTGGACCTTGGTCACTTACACTTCTTCA
This sequence comes from Peronosclerospora sorghi, assembly GCA_026184515.1. Classification (NCBI taxonomy): domain Eukaryota; phylum Oomycota; class Peronosporomycetes; order Peronosporales; family Peronosporaceae; genus Peronosclerospora; species Peronosclerospora sorghi. Next base: position 10,179 of record JAPDHQ010004222.1, on the reverse strand, counting down.
CCATGGACCAAACATCTTCGCCACCTGCGCCAGGTACTTCCTTCACTGCACTCGATCCTCGTATGCTTCCCTTTGACACTCGTTCTTGTTGGTTCTGCAGAAACTCTATGCGCCGAGTCGCCCCATATTGCTTCACCTGTCCGGTAGGCTTGGTCTGGCAGCCCACATAATTCTCCTGCACTTCAAACATCGGAAGGGTGTCAGACTGAAGCCGACACGCGGATGCAGGATATGCTCGCAGAAAACATGCGTCTCAAGACCCAGGTGGCCAACCAGGCAACACGAGGTGCACATCTTTGGTCTTCATCTTGTACTCTTCTTGACCCTCGTTTGTCTTCAGCTCTCATCTCTCCCAACATAGTCCAGGCAATAGGTGCCTTGGTCGATGCTGATAGGTAGTCTGACGGTCACGCTGACCAGATTCGACACATTTTGGAGGAGTTGATAAGCGCGCGCCATGAGCTGTCCCGTCTGGAGGCTCATCAGTCCCATCTCCGGGATCAACTTGCACTTGCTCGACAGCAGCAGCTGGACGGACAGCTTGATGCGACCTCACTGCGCATACAGGGTGACGACCTCGCGCGACGCATTGCAGAGTTGCAAATTGCGATTCAAGACCAGACCGGGAAGGTCCGGTCCTGTCAAGACAGGTCCGACGCTTGGACGCAAGAGTCGGGTCGTCGTCGGGTGGCACTAGACCAGTGCCGCCAGCGCTTGATAAACTTGCTACCTCCGTGTTCGACTGCTTCCTCCAGCGTAGCTTGGTCCGCATCGGGAACCTTAGTCGCCTCGGGGCAAGACCAAGACCGCTTGAAACAGGACCAAGACCGGTTGAAGAAGGACCAAGACCAACGTCGCTCATTGGCCGATATTCACCATCCTGAAATGACATTACAATCAAAGAAGCGCGCGGACGCGCCGAGTAGCTCGAGGGCGCGGGGCACTGCGCGCCGAACCGGAATCGGGGGGGAAGCTTGCAGTGTCCCATAAGAGAGCCAAGACGCAGACACTTCTCATGGACTCGGACTCGGACATGGACGACATCTTCAACCCCTCGGAAAGTCGAGCGCCCTCGCGCCGTACTGCAAGTCGCATCCATCCCACAGGGGTCTCGTCTGAGGAGGACTGCAGCGAAGGGTCCGGCGATTCCGAGTTCATGATCCCCATCCAGTCCAAATCGCAAACGAATTTGCGTGACAGTTTCGTCCAAGTGGCGTCGACAGTGGGGTCAGAGCAGAAGACCGGTCTGCCAAGCGACGCTGCACCAGTATTAACATCCGTGACGCCGGCGCCTTCGATTCTCCCCGGGACATCCGGGCTTCATAAGTATGCCTTATTAAAGAACATGGCGGTTGACACCAGCTCCCTTGCGCCGCGGACGTTTGAAGTCACTTGGCCGTGGTCGTCGGGGCAATTCGGCTGTTTGCGCCGGTCTACCATAACCAAGCAGCTTCTGGCCCGGTCTTTCTATCGTCCGGACTCCTGGCTTTTTCCACCGGTCAAGAAAACCCCTGCCGCGTCTGCATGGAGGGCGGACCTGATTACGTCGGCGCAGATCTCCCGCCTGTACGGCGACGAACCATGGAAAATCTTCGAACACTCCAAGATAGGACTTGTGTTCCACTTGACTCCATGGATCGGCACTTTGCTAGGCCGGGTGAAGAATTTCAACAGGATCCACGGTCAAGCAATTTGGGAAGCGTCCCACTACTTGGTGCTTCCTCCCTACCGGGTGCGACAAGGTCCGGGCCTGGAGACATTCCAGAGCAAGCGCAAGCGAAGTTGAATTCGAGCGGGCGAGGCTTGGAAATCCCTGTGCCAGTACATTTTGGACGGGATGCGAGCTCGCGAGTGTGACGTCGACGTGTTCTTGTACCCGGTGTTCCTCCACATTCCAAGGTGTCGCGTTGAGAAGACCAGACTCCTGGCCGACGACGGCACATGGTACCCCGGTCTTGATTGCGCTGAGCCGGTCGCGGACCTCAAGGACGCTTTGGTCCAGCTTGACCGGAAGGACCTATGGCGTAACCAGTTTCAGGATCAAGTAGAGAATCATCCGTCGATGGTCATCGGCCGTCTGTGGGGCGATAGCAAGTGAAGTCGAGGGTAGTCGACCAGATAACTCGTAATACATGACATCACTTCTTTTTCACATATCTGATCATCATATCACTTGAACTAATTTTACCACTCTCTCCATAGTTGCACCGAACACGTTATCGTAAACAGTTCCACCCCCATCACGAAAAATAGTCATCACATTCGTCATTCCGCTACTCAAATTTGTCACAGTTCATCACAATTTACATCAACTCCGGACCTTCCACATCTTCACACCGGTCTAGACCGACTGATGCTACTGCGGGTCTTGGTCTTGGTCTTCATGGGTCTGCATCACTGCGAAGCGATTACGACTGACTCGTTCTCGTTCGAAATCTCGTAGAAGAGCTCCACAATTCAAGTCGAGCTCGTCGACCCAAGTTGATTCATCACGGTCCTTCCATCGGAACAGGTACTCTCGGTGAGTCCGACCGAACCTGGTCTTCTTGGTCGACCGAACATCCAAGACCTTCTCCACTTCGAACTCGTCTTCCTCTAATGGCCGTTCCCAACTGTACTCCGGCAGTAACGCTTCATCGAAATCAAATATTTTTTCTTCGTCTACCAGACAGGGAGTTTTGGGTCGATCCGGAAATTCTCGGACCAGCTTCAACTTGGACACATGCACAATCGGGAAGACCTTGTAATCTGTACCAGTTGTTACTAGACGGGCAGCGTGCTCACCAATCAGCTAGGCAACACGGAAAGGGCCGTGCCACATGTGAGCCAGCTTCTTCGCATAGCCCTCTTTCACTCGGTCTAGGTATAGCCATACCCTCGCCCCTGGTTCTATACCGTGGGGTCGGACCTGGTCATTGGTCCGGTCTGCCCGGTCTTGTGTGGCCTGACGCAGCTTTTCGTTGATGACTTCTTTTGCATGCTGGTAGTGTTTCTGGACCTGCATGCGCCAGCGTTGAGCATCGCGATCGCGGGTCCGGGTGCAACCGATAGGTATCGCAGCTTCCAATATCGACCGAGGGTCCCATCCATATGCCAGATAAAACGGCGTTTCTCCTCGGACCCGATCGGTCGACGAGTTGAGTGCAAACACCAGCCTTTCTGCACACTCGTCCCAATATCGCTGGTCTGGGTCAGCAACGTACATCTTGGTCGCCCTCGTTATGGTATGCACCATGCGTTCCGCCGATCCATTTGCTTGCGGACGATATGCCATCGTCGCACTCTGTTTCTGTCCCAGCGTGTTATTGAACTACCGGAACACCTCGGCCATAAAACCGGGTTCCCGATCGTGCCTGATGACCTCGCTGGCGCCGAATCTTCGGAACACACATTCTTCGTAGCTCTGGGCGATCTGCTCCGCAGACCGAGATGCACTTGCCTCAGCAATAACTAGACCGGTGAACAGGTATACCCAGATCATCGGCTCAGTGTTGCCGCGCGTCGATCTAGGCAGTGACGGTATGTGTTCCATCGCTATGACCTGGAAAGGGTAGGTAGCTTCGATATTTCCAGGCGATCGACCCTTGATTACCGGTCTACCCTTTCCGGTCTCGCAATCCGTGCAACAGCCCACATATTTCTGCACACTGCGGAAAAGACCTCTCCAGTGGAAGTGGGACCTGGTCTTGTGATAGGTCCTGCCTATGCCCTGATGTCCCCCTCCTAGACTCACGTGATAGTGATGAAGGACATCCGGCTGCAGCAACTCGGGGATCACTAATTTCGCCAGTCGGTCCCGGTCTGCACTGTCTTGGTCGGCATCGCGGCAGTAATACAATAATCCATTATCATCCACTTCGTAGCTATCCGCGATCTTGATGCACTCTTTCGCTTGATCGTTCGTCAACTTGGACAGTTCACCACGCAGGTAGGTCTTCAGGTTCATAATCCATTCTTCTTCGTCCTGCGCCTTGAGGATTCGTTCCATCCTTAACTGTTGCACTTCATATTCGTTCAAACTTTCCTTCGGGAACGGTCGGCGAGACTTCTGAGCTTTCGATCTAGTCGCGACCATCACATGCACCTGGAGTGGGGAGTTCTTGGGTCCGATCACTTCTGGGAGCCTGTTTATATTCATCAATTCATCCAGAACGGCCTTCTCGGTGATCGTATCCCTGGTCTGGTCTTGCATGGCCTTGGTCTCTAAGTATTCGGCGCTTCTGTTCCAGTCCCGTTTCACGTTCAATAGCTCGTGGTTGGGGTGGTCCTTCAATGCCTTCATTACTCGATCGTTTAGCGTCCTTAGTCGTGGGGCCTTGCAGTCGATCTCTCCGGTGACCTTTCTGATCACTAGGTTCGAGTCACCACATATGATAACTATCCCCTTCTCTTGCGACGACAGCAGGTCCAGACATAGAAGTAGACCTCGGTACTCCGCCTCGTTAACAGAAATATCCGTCGTGAAATCGGCAGCGGCTGCAACTATAGACCATTGTGGCAACTTCCACAATATGGCACTATAGGCGCCGACCTTCTTCTTCACGCTTGCCGATCCGTCAAATCTTAAGACCAAGAGCTCTTCATCATGGTCGACGGTCGGTGGCGGTCTCGAAACTGACTGCCGATGTTGCTTCCTCGGGGCAATCGCTATCAATGCCTCGTCCACTTCAGACCGAGGGGTGATACTGGCAGCTAATGTGCCCAATATCTCTTCCTCGCCCCTGGTGCACTTAACGACCTCGAGGGTCCACTGCGACAAGACCGCCGACCATCTGCCTAGACTTCCGTCCATCCCATTGGCTGATAATAGCCAGGACAAAGTAAACCGTCTTGACAGGACCTTTATAGGTCGGCCGACCAGCAGGTTGTAACACACATCCAGAATTCGTAGCAACGCCAGCACTTCTTTCTCGACAATTCCATACTTCACTTCATTTGGTTTTAGCGTCCGGCTCATAAACGTGACTGGATGATACACACCATCGTGATCTTGCACTAAAGTGGCTGAGATAGCCCACTTACTGGCATATACAATAATGGTCGGCACTTTTTCGGGAGCGAAATGCTTGAGAATCGGTGCCGTCGCCATCTTAACCTTCAACATACCAAAGGCAAACTGTGCACGCTTCATATGATCTTCGGCCTCCACTTGCGGACAAACTGCAGCAAGACCAGAGTCGGCGCCCCCTGTAAAGTTTCCCGATCTCCTTCGCGCAACATATGATAGTCAACTTCCCGGAGCTCGTACAGCACAGCCGCGTAGACAGCAAAGTCTTCAATGAATCGGCTATAATAATTCAAGCTTCCCAGGAAGGACTGCATTGCCTTCAGCGATCTGGGGAACGGGAGGTTACTCAGCGAATCCAGGTCCTTGGGATTAGCCTCTAGACCATTGTTCGAGACCATATGGCCTAAATAGGCGACCTTGTACATACCCCAAAAATTTTTCACGGCACTGATAGATAGGTTCCAGCGGTCGCATGTCTCCAACAATCGTTCAACCTTCTCGCACACATCGTTCCATGACGAGGCAGGTATAAGAATGTCGTCGATGTACGACCGCCTCCCTAGAACGGACGGTCTTCTTTCCCAATCGGATTCACCCTCTGTAAACACATCATAACTTTCGGCAGGGTCCCGATCGGTCTTGATTTTGAAGTGTCCGTACAGTGCGTTGTCTATCAACATTTGATAGATCTGGGGTGCGTTCTTCAGACCGAACGGCATACGGTTCCACTCGAAAAGACCAAACGGTGTCACAAATGCAGAAATCTCACGGGCTCGATCAGTCATCTAGACCACCCAAAATCCACTTGCCATATCTAACGAACAATACCACAAAGTCTTGTCGAGGTCTTCCAACAGATCATTAATCAGCGGCATCGGGTACACCATGAGTTTAGTCAACCGATTTACCAGCCGATAGTCGATGCACAGCCTAATGTCAACGCCGTTCTTCTTGATAACAATTACGATCGGCGAGGCCCATGGCGAGGTCGACGGTCTAATAATCTTGGTAGCCAACAGTCCTTTGATAAGATCAGAAAGCTTTTCACGGTACTGTGGCGCCACGCTCCGACATCGCTGAGAAATCGGCTTGGCATCTCCAACGTCAATATCGCAAATCGCACCAAGGGCTGCAGGTGGTAAGGCGTTGCCCTTTCCGATCAGCAGATGTCTTTTCTTCCATATGATATTCTTCAACTGCTCGATCTGGTCTGGACTGTTAAGGTCTTGATCACCCACTTGTAAATAATCCATTGTAACTTCTGGCGAGTCGGCAGACACTTCAGGGAGGACTGCCATTTGGCTTTCCATCTCCTGAACGTACTGTTACCCACCTTCATGTATACAAACTTGTTCATATTCTGGGGCGATATCACCTAGACCATCTGGACCGGCTGAACGCCACTGGTCTTGATCGACGGGCTGTCCTTCACTGACATTGGTCTGATTAGGAATACCATCATGGTCCGACATAGCAATTTCATGTTCCTTTTCTTCCGTTTCTTGCTCTGCTGTCTCCTGGTCTTGTGCTGACACCACGTTGACTAGCCTCGGCTCGTCTACTTGATGGTCCACTGTTCCTGGTGACTGCGGCGCCTTTTTTCGGACCAACATCTTTTTTGGGGTGACATAACTTGGTCTTTCCACTAAATGTGAGGTATCCTCTTCCACCGACCCATCATCGCTGATAAGATCGGTGGTCGATTGGTACGCCAGGTTTTGCCACTCGACATACCGCCTCGATCCAATCGAGACGAACCCCATCTTCCTTGGTACCTTCCCTTCTGCCAACCACATACCGACAATAGTGTTATTGTCCAGTGTCAGCGGCTTGTCACCGATATTGGTAACACGGACAAAATCACGTCGACCAGCGCTCTTTACGAAGGTCGAGACCCACCGATCGCCCCTGGTCAACCACAACTTCCTCGAACGAAAACCTTTCTCAACCGGGGTATCGGCAGACCGACCAACTGAGATAGTGAGGTCTTGGTCCCACCGGACCAGATCGGTATACGAACCATACAGAGGTCTTCTACCAGCCAACTGGACTTGGACCTCATCCGGGAGTGTAAGCACTCCATGTGACAGTCTAGGCGAATACCAGCTGGGACCATGAAATCCATTCCTAGTAAAGCGTCTTGACCAGCCAACTTGCCAACCCAAGCGCTGAAAAAGTAGACCAGCGATCCCGACAAAGTAATTTTTACACGCGTTCTTCCCTCGGTCATATAAGAGTTTTCGCCGATACCGACGCATTCTTGTCTCTGGGTATCGTCTATACGACATCCAACCTTACGAGCGAAGGCAGAGTCGATTATCGAGACTTCAGCTCCAGAGTCAAACAACATCGTCGATTTCTGGTTATTAATCTTGCCACAGGCTTTCGCCTGCTTGAACCATTTATCAGGTGCGTGATACTTCCAGTACCCGCGGGATTCTCCAGGCAGCAAGTCCAACTGCATAACCACCTTAGTCCGGGAGTACTCATCGGTCTTCAGACTGTAGACCGGATGGTCTCGGTCGACGCAATTTGAAATAGAACGTGTATTGTCGGTCTTATCCTCCTTGCCGACATATGCATAGATGTGAACCGTAGAACGCTCGGCTCGATCCAGATTCCAACCTGGCGAGCGTTCTACTTTAACATCTTTTCTGCGTCCGGCGGCAGCATCCCCGCATGCTTGTCCGGCACGTACCACTTGCGCATCATGTTAAAAAATTCTTCAATATTGCAGTGGCCGGCCTCGTGGATCTCTCCACATGACTTGCATACGAAGAGGCAGTGGTCCGTCGGGTGGCCGCGTCTCTCGCACTTCTTGCACACCATCTTCTTCCAGCAGGCTGGACCATCATGTTTGCTCGACCCACAGCGGGAGCACATCTGACGAGGTCGGTCTGGATCGGACTTGCTTCCGTTCCTTCCCTTCCGGTCCACCTGGTCGGACTTCAACTTGGTCTTCGGGGCAGGTCCCGCAACATAGACGTAACGATACTGGTCTTCATCCGATGACTCCTGGCTGGATGGACTTCCACTTTCCCCTTCTGACCCCGTGCTGTCATCAGCTACAATTGCCTTGACCGCTCGGGTCGGTCTGGTCCAAGGTCTCTTGACCGGATCGTTCTGGGTCTTGGAACGATAGCGAACTGATCCACCAGCGGTCTTCGCTCTCATACTACGCGACTGTTGTAACGTCCGCAGGGTCTGTTCGACTTCGCCCGCATCCTTAAGACGCAGTAGAGTAAGCTGGTCCGCCAGTTCTTGATCGTCAAGGGTACTAATATAGTGACCCACATGTTCTAAGGCGGCACCGTTCGGCGGGTTATTCTCTTTGATTGTTATGCCGGCGCGAAGTGCAGCCACGTTCAACCGATGCAAATACTCGATCGGTGTTTCGTCGTCCCGCTTCTGCATATGGTGGTACTTACGGGCGCTTGAAAATCCGTAGTTACAATATTGACCTTCAGACTCCGCACATAACAGGTCCCAGTCAGACCGGACTCCCCGACCTAACTGTTGGATCCAGTTGGCAGCCGGTCCTTTGAACAAATCCCGGAGAATCAGACACTTTTCACTTTTCGGGGTCTGGTCTCGCAGGAACGCAGACTTGACCCGACCGAACCAAGACCGGGCCTGGTCTTCATCATTATCCTTGCCAGTGAAGTCCTTGAGGTCGGTCGTCGCGGCCATACGGATGCGCGTAATCGCAGCAGATCCAAAGTCGTAAGCAATAGTGGAGGCTAGGTTAGCCTTGCGTGGCTTGCCAGCGCCCGTACCGTCTGACCCACAGTGGTCGTCAAGACCGCCGACCGACTCCATGTCACAGTCACTTGTCTTACTTGGTCTACGCGGTCTGGACGGTTGCGGCTTGCGCTTCCCCTTGCCGACTTGCTTACCACTTCGATTGGGCTTGTCCACAGATGTTACCGATTCCATATCCACATCTCGGCAAACATTGGCACTTTGCTGGGTAGACCGGTCTTGGGCATGTGGCCGCAGAGGTGGTCTAACCCGTTCTTCCATGAAAAGCTTCATCATCGTCTCAAACATGGTTTGGACGTTAGCTGGAGTCATGGGCAACGTGTTGATACCCTCCTTTTTCGGAACTGAGGCCTGTGGGGGTCGCTGGAGCCCTGACTGGCTAGAAGCCCTTTGCTGCCGCACGTCCTTTTTTTGTTCCGGCTGGGTATGTTCCACCCCCATGGTCATCTGCTCGACACCGGTCTCCAGCTCTGATGAACTGTTAGAGGCCGATGGAGACTGATAAACCGATTCGTCATCAGAACCAATGTCTACAAGCGCTGTGGAGGCTTCAGCGACCTTCACTGCTGCGGTGGGAGTTGGGCGGCGAACCGCCCCCACCAGTGGGACCAAATGGTCGTGGAAGGTCGACATCGACGATTTCAGCCTCCAAGTCTCAAATTCAAATAGTTTTTGGACATCGGCGGGGTTCTGCATTTTAATTCCAACCTTCGCCAACATCGCCACCAAGTGTTTTACCAACAGTAATGGACCCACTCTGGATCGGATCGGTAGTGGGACCGAGAAGATGGTCGGGGATCTAGAGGTTAAACACCCGAAAGACCACGTCAAAACGAACAAATCTTTTCAGCTCAAAAACGTAGTACATCTTATTTAGGTCTTCTTCAGTGATGCCTCCATCTCCGACCTGCGACTTTTCTTCGAGGTCGTCTTCGTCGGCCGGCATTCCCAACCCTTTCTTGGGAATCTTGGGTAGCTTGGGGACCTTGGGGAGGTTGGTCTGATCGTTCTGATCAGCTTCCAAGTATTTTTCGTCTTCTGATTTTCCATCAACTTTTTTATGCACATACATAGGATCTGAACCAATGTGCTGATCCTTTCCGGGACTATAGCATGACTTGCTATAGTCCCGATCGGCTCCGGTGGGAGCCTTTTGGGGAGGAAAAATTTATTAATCCCGATCTGGTCCTCCACCAGGCCAGACCGGACATCGCCATCTTTATCGAGAACGAAGACGTAAGGTGATAGCTTTTCCTTACGCCCTCTACAGAACGATTCCAAATTCAAATCTTCAAATTCAATCTTTGATGACACCTCGCGGTGATATCCACGATCACCAAGTGATCCGGGCACGCGCACCATTGTGGTGGAGTCAAGTTCGAAATCGAATACATTTGTATCGACAACCT
>JAPDHQ010004221.1:0-14064 GCA_026184515.1 Peronosclerospora sorghi | reverse complement strand
TTATCGTTGCAACAGATGATGTAGTGGATATTCGTGAACGAATATCCGCATTACAAGTGGAAAACATTGGGAAAGAGTTTCCCAATGATCAAACCAGAGTTCAGAGCTTTGAAGCGCAGAGCTGGGAGTCGCTTAAAGCAAACTCCCCATTTTATGAGGTACTTCGAGAATACGCTGACTTATTCCCAGAAGAAGTACCTAGCGATCTCCCTAAGGATAAGGGAACTCGTCATGAGATTGACCTCGTGCCAAGCACGAAGTATTGTGTTACGCGGCAATGGCCGTTGCCGCGTGACCAGGTAAAAGCGATCGACTAGTTTTTAGAAGCTCGTCGTAAATCAGGCCAAGTGCGGGAGTCTATCTCACCGCACTCTACCCCCACCTTTTGTGTGAAAAAGTCCACAGGTGGGTGGAGAATCGTTCACGCTTACAACAAGCTGAACGAAGCGACGGTACCGGCGCAGACACCGATACCTCGGAAGGATGTCATCATAGATGGCATGTGCGGGAGCACCATCTTTAGTGCTCTCGATCTAAGGGATGAATTTTATCAAATCCTAATGCGTGAGAAGGATATCTCTCTCACGGCGGTAAGCACCCCAAGCGGCATGCTTTGGGAGTGGCTTGTTATGCCGCAGGGGCTTCGAAATGCCCCTGCTACGTTTAACAGATGCGTAAAGCATCTATTACGCCCGGTACGAGAATTCGCACCGAGTTATTTCGATGACGTGTTCATCCATAGTAAGGGTGAACACGATAAAAGCTATGTAGATGTCCATAGTGAACATCTACGTCGAGTGTTAGAGCTTATGAGTAAGCATAAGATCTATGCAAATCTAAAGAAGTGCACCTTTGGTGCACCTGAGATACCCGTTTTTGGATGTTTTGTGGGCAAGAACGGGGTGCGTCCTGATCCAGAAAAGATCAGTGTGATCGTTGAATGGCATACGCCAAACATCGTTTAGGAACTTCTAAAGTTCCTTGGGTTGGCAACATATTTGCACAAGTATTCGTGCAACTATGCTGGGTTAACACGACCTCTTTCTCAATTACTTAAGAAAGATGTCGAATGGCATTGGGATACCCAATGCCAAGATGCTCTTGATGCAGTCAAGCAAAGCTTGACTGAAGCGCCTGTCTTGGCTATAGCCGATAACGAGCGTCCGTTCCACGTCGTTTGCGACGCGAGCGATTTCGCTATCGGCTGTGCTTTGATGCAGCGTGATCACGATGATCGTGATAGCGTAATCTGCTATCAATCGCGTCAGTTGCGCCCAGCCGAGCGCAACTATCCAGTGCATGACAAGGAACTCCTTGCCATGAAGTATGCACTGGCCATGTTTCGGATCTATCTATTGAGAGATAGACCGTTTGTGGTTTGCACGGACCATGCGTCGCTAAGCACGGCCGTGAATTCACCCCACATTTCTCAAAGAATGGCTCTATGGCTTTCATTCTTTGCTGAGTACAACTTTACGGTAGAATACAAACCCGGAAAGTTGAACGTGATAGCGGATGCGCTATCACGAAGGCCCGATTACGAGACGAAACTGTCCGTAACCGAAGGGGCCAGTGAAAACGCGATCCGTTGCACTGCTTTGTCGTCGTCAATTATACGACAAGTACGCGAGGCGTACAAAACAGACGAGGATACACGTCTGTTGATTGATTACTTACGTAATAAATCAAGTGAGAAACGCGACGAACTCCCAGAGTTCCTCCGCGCTTGCGTGCATCGATATCGACTGCACGATGGTCTGCTGCTTTACAGCACAGACCAAAAAGATGAAAGTCGCATCGTCGTTCCAAACGACGATGATCTCAAACATCAAATAATGTTTGAGTATCATGATGCACCAATTTCGGGGCATCAAGGTCGAGAGAAAACATACGCTTCTCTCGCACGTGACTTTACTGGCGAAACCAGTACAAGTGGGTACGAAAATACGTACGCGCTTGCGAGATTTTCCAGAGCGTTAAGCCTGCGCAGTCTGCACAGGATCCGCTGCAATCTCTGCCGGTTCCGACAGAGTGTTGGAAGTCCATTTCAATGGACTTCGTATTCGGTCTTCCACCAGACAATAGTCGGAACACCGGAATAGTGGTCTTTGTAGACCGTTTCAGTAATATGGTACATCTTACTGCAGTATCAGCGAACGTAACCGCCGCTCAAACAGCGCGGATATTCGTTGATACGGTATTCCGTTTGCACGGAATGCCGGAAGAAATTGTCTCGGATCGAGATACGAGATTTGGCAAGAAACGTTCTCATTGTTGGGAACCCAGTTGAAGATGTCAACTGCGGACCATCCGGAAACGGATGGGGAGACGGAACGGGTTAATCGAGTTCTCGGAGACATGTTGCGATCATACGCACATGCCTTTGAAAAGTGGAGTGACTATCTGCCACTCACTGAATTCGCGATTAACAATTCGGTGCATGCTTCAACTAAGCATACACCGTTCTACGTGAATGCCTTAAGGCATCCACGAACCCCAGATTTACTTGGCGGTACGCCAAATTAAAGTGGGGGAGGGACCCGCTCAAATTTTGAGCGAGTCAATGCGCAAGTTGCATCTGCAACTTGTGAACAAAACGATAGCCATTCTACTGAAAGTACAGTAGAAGCGGAAGCAGCTTCAAATGAAACTGAAGCTGCATATGATGAATATGTGTCTGCAGCCATTGCTGCAGACAATGAGGGAAACGCACCTACTGCTGATAAAGCAGTAGATGAATTCGTATTACAGCGCCAAGCTGTAATACGCTATATAAAAGATGCACTTGCTTCTGCTTTGGATAAGCAGAATCAAAATGCAGACAAACAAGGAAGGAAGAACAAAAACCCCTTGCGGAAAGGCGAATTGGTATTATTAAGTACTACTAATTTGCCTACACATGCAATAAGCAACTTCCCTACACGGAAGTTGCTTCCTAAGTACATTGGACCTTTCAAGGTCCAAGAGATTCGGGGGAATGCCTATACTTTAGACATTCCCACAGCAATGCGGCTCCACCCAAAATTCTATGTTGGGCGGCTCAAGCCGTATCAATCGTCTTCATCTTACGACGAGACGCAGAACCACGGAAGATACCGTGCTTCTCCAAGTCTCCCAAGAGAGACCTGTAATCGGCTTCCAGCCGTTGGTGAGCAGAGCGGAGAGTCGTTACCTCCGCCTTCGACTGCTCAAGATCAGCCGTGCGACGATCGAGCTCTCCCTTATAGCGGGAAAGCTCAATGTACAGAATATCATTCTTCTGCTGGAGGGCAGTGTGCGCCCAGAGGATGTCGCGGACATCCTCGCGAAGAGACCGATATGTCTTCACACAGTGAGACATATCGCTGATCAGGGAGGAATAACCCTCCTCGAGCTTGTGGAGCAAAGAACCATGCTCCGCAACAGCAGCGGCGAGGGAATTCTCAACCTCCGCCGCCCCTGATCGATAATCAGGGGAATAAGCGATACATTCTCGAGCGCTTGATCTCAAAGCGCTCGGTGCCTTCGAAGAAGGGGCAGCGTACCGAGTACTTGGTACGCATGCTGGTATATCCCCAAGAGTTCGACTCTTGGGAGCCGATTGCGGTTCTGAGGGCTGACGCCCCAGACCTTTTGACTGAGTTTGAGAAGAAGTCTCAAACGCATAACGCGAAGTAGCATAAACAGTAGGTGTTGATGCATTCATGGTATCAATTAAGCCCTGAATTTCGGCGGGTACGGAAAAACCACTGTACCCCCGCAACTCATCCTCTGACATACGAGGAGCGCACTGCGTACACCGCGGGCAAACGCGGTGAGAAGGGACACCACAGTTCAACCCTTCTTTGATGCAAGCAAAATGGATGTATTCCATTTTTCCTGTTCGCGAGTGTTTTAAAAAGCGCTCGCGCATTACGTGAACTTTATTGACGTAATCATCTGGGTTTTTGTAGTAGTTATCGACAAAAGCATTCCAACTCTGATTCAGGGCGTCTTTATCGTCCCTGTTCCTCCTTGACCCTTTCCGGTTTGAATAATATCGAACCTGGAAAAAGAGGTCAATAAAGTACAGACGTCTATCGTCTGTACTTCGATCGAATCGACGTGACTGGATGTCTTCGCAGTCATCCAGCACGTTGATATCGAACAACGCATATTGGCAGTCCCGTTTACGGTGACCGCCACTGTTGGGGGCAATAGCCCATCCAGGGGTCCAAAATGCCACTCTGTACGGAACATGTGGTTCCGTACGATGATACGCTTTAGAAGCGGCAGGCGCCGCTTCTGCTCGAGCTCTTTTAGCAGGCGGAGCACCGCCTGCTTCAACACCACGCGCCGGGGTTAAACCACCCCGACGTGGAGAAGTACTTGGTCCAGGTGGGGATCTGCGTTCCCGCAACCACCTGTGATAATCATTGACTCTGTTATAGCTGACAGCGACAGCAGAGTTATCATCGCTGTTAGGAGATGAGCACCTAGCGAGTTTCGACTCGCTAGATCCTTTAGTGGGGACATCTGTGTCCCCATCACTTTGTTCGGAGTCATAACTCCCGAACATGGCCCTCTTGGCAACACGCCATTCGGAAGTTGCCATCGTGTGAGATGTTGCATTAGCAACATCTCCCTGTTTCTTGCCAGATGCCGCCTTAGCAGCATCTGTGGTCGAAGACGGCACGTCTTCCGACCTTTGCGTAGTTGACGCTGCTAATGCAGCGTCACTGTTGTCACTCAACACCTCAGCACCTAGTGCTGAGGCGGAGGAAGAAGCTCCTTCGATGTTTTCAGCAGCGCTCTTTAGAGCGCCGCCGCGTGCTTTGGCCATCGAGTCGATGGTCAATCAGTTGGTAAATGAGAATTAACAACAAGTGCCACCCATGATTGGCCAAAATAAGAATTATTATTGGCCAACCACATTAAGTGGGGGGTGATGTAATGGGGTGCCATTACATAATTGATATTCAAGTTAGAATATCATAGTTTAATTTTAGACGCGTTGTCTGAAATTTAAATAAGAGATTATAAGTATTATAATCTACGAAGAAAAAGTCGATTCGGTATAAATACCGAATCTTGCAGGTTAACTAATAGTACAGTTAGTTGAATACTTGATATTATTACATTAATTAGGTAGTTACTATACTATTAGCCTCTAAACCACCCATTAAATAAACACTCTTAATTTTGCGTTCTTAGACCTAAGTAAATATTTATATGTACTTCTAGTATAGGATTAGTTGTTATCAACTAATCCTGCCCTAATTGTATTGCGCGCTTCCTCGCAATTACAGGGTAAGCCTGTAACAGGATCAGTTCTGTTACATGCTGGGCCTATAACATTTTGACCGCCTGTATGAACAGAAGAGGTGCAAGAAAATATCCTTGCCAAACAATAGGGAAACGGATCTGAAAGTTCTTTCCGGTAACCAGAATTGCGCGGCTGCATGATCAAGGATACATAAACGACCCTCATTATACATCTGTGACTATTCCACCGAGTAAAAGTTTAGAATAATTATTAACACGTCTTGTCACTTTCCTTTCGCCGCACTGGTTGTGTTATCGCTAATTCTACATCAACTTCACCAACTGCGGTAGTAATTCTTCATTTTCCATCATCTTAATATGGCGTTGCGACGGGATTGCTACTAATACATCAAAAATCGTGGGCAACGCATCTGCACTTCCCCATCCTACGCAGCGTACCTAAGATTGGCATAAGTTTGGGAAAATTTGTTGGGAATTCCCATATAGCTCATGCTTCCGTTATTTTCCTCAACTTCTCTTGTTGTCACTGTTTAGTTTTTAATTCGGATCGCCGTTCGCTGGAACAACCATCGCGCTTCAGCTGAGACCGTTGCAAACCTGAGCCTTTTTGATATAATTATCTGAAATGATAAGCAAAAAAATACCACATATCTCCTAATATCTGTATTCATTGCATCTAGGGTAATCTGCATCGCTGGACGCTTTCAAAACGATCAAGTCTTCCATTTAAGATTTGCTTGAAATTTCCATTTTCAACCTCAGATTTAAGTTTTCCTTTAGATACATTGGCGTCCTCTTGGCGAGATTCCAATCCAAAAACTTTGGGTATGCGATTGCCTAGTTCTCCTGTGAACTGCAAAAAAGATTTCGGGACTAGTGCATCTCGCTATCCACAGTAGACTTCCAACAAGTGATTGGAAGTTCCTCACTGTAGGCGATCCATTACTATATTGCAACTGCAATTTTTTTTCATAGAAAGCGCTTCAAAATCATTTCCAATTGGAGTCTTCTCTCTGTTAGCGTTAACAAATCCGTAATCAACCAAAAGACTTAGTATCACCACTTCTTGTTCCAAGTAGTATCCAACTTCATCGTCTTAAGTCACTCTGATGCCCAAAAACTTCGAAAATTCACCCAGGTCTTTGATTTCGAGAACGTCCATGTCTTGGAAAAACATCATTACGAGTCCTTCATTTGTTCCTGTTACCAACAAATCATCCACGTACACTCCGACCACCACAGCATTTACTCCATGCCGCTTGAAATATAGGCACATTTCAGTGTAACTTTGAGCAAATTTTAACACCATCAACTTGATGTGTAACATAAGATTCCATAGACGCCCCGCTTGCTTCAAACCATACAGTGTATTCTTGAGTTCAGATCAAATCGTTAATGCTTTTGGCTCCATTATTCATTAGTTGTTCGTCATTTATCTTCATTTTCTTAGGTATAAAAGATAGATTTCATGCTCTTCTTCAAACGCCTTCACGTATGCGTTCGGTATACCTCCATGCATGGCTTTACGTTCCATTTCCTCGCGAACGACAGAATAATCTTCACCGTTCTTATATCCATAACTGCGGCATACGTCAATCCATAGTCAACACCTAAAAACTTCTCGTTTCCACAGGAGACAATCCTGGCTTCGTATCTTTTTTTTACCAGCATGTAATAGTGTACCAGCGATCAAGTTGGAGCGATCGGGTTGGCTGAAAGGGGGAATATTTTAGGCCAATCGTGTGTCTGGAGTGTTTGGTACGCATATTTAAGGAGAGGCACACGGTTTTGGATGTAGTTTACATATTGGATTTTAATCTGATATTAAATATAGTGTTCGTTTTTCTTTGGTTCGCATAAGTCAAAGCTTCTACCGCAAGGGTTACTGGGAGCATAGAGCTAACACGGTCCCCTTTAGCTCATTTTTCCCGGTCAGGACACGTTAGGGAGATGGAAGTCCCACGACGGGAAGCGCTCCTCTTCGTTCACTCAACCCTCAAGGCTCAAACGTTTGGAACGTGTTATTCTCATTTGTATTGGATAGGTCTCCACACTGCTGCGCGCGGTCTGCTCCAGATTTATATTGCTTGGGTCTCCACAATGCTTCGCGGTCTGCCCGCTTTTTCTTCGCATTTTTGAGTGACGATTTCCGCTCCATTTGCAAATCGGTTCATTTGGATTATCTTTCGTTGGTTTTTGGTACAAGTTACCCCCGAAGTGGTACCATCCATATCGGTACCTGTCAAGACCCATACCTCACGACGGTCCACCTAGTGTGTTACCACCCATACCAATGGGTACACAAGGTGAGATTACTGAAGCTAAATCGGACTCGGCGTCCTGCGGTTCCGATCGGTCACCCGATTGGCATACAGGCGAAGGTTTGCAGGGTACCCCCCCGTATGTTTGTCGGCTGGGCACGATGGTGGTCGAGTTCCGGACACCTCGGTGTTCGATTTTGAACTTTACTCCACAACACAACGCTACCGTTCACATCCGTTTTAGTCTTAAGCACCCATTTGGTGTGTAGCGGTCTACAATCTTCGCGTTTTTTTACAACATTCTATACGTCATTAATCTCCAGAGCTGAAAGTTAACGATTTAAAGACGTGAGCCATTCATCTCGCAGATAATTTTCTTCGCTTCAGTATACTTCTTCTGGTCTAAACCAGTAACCAAATTTGATCATTCCATTGTCTTCAGTCTCCGCATCCTTTCCTTACTTGGATTCTTCGTCCTTATCCATGTTTTTTCTTACAAAATTTTACGTCCAATAGTGCTCCCTGGTCCAGGAGTTCTTTTATTCTTGCCTACTTTCTTTTTTTGCGCGCTCATCTGTCCCTCCTACTTTAGGACGATCATCTTCAATCTTTTCTCCTTCTAATTCGTCCCAGTTCCATTCAAAAACAATTTGCGCAGCTGCTGATTTTGTGTTTCATCTAATGTTCCACGTTCTTTGTGTTGGGTCACCACCACCTTTCGGTCTTTCTGTAATAAAACCTTGTAGCCCTTCACTTCCTCGCTCTTTCCAATGATTAACCCAATATGTTCATTATGGGCTATCGAGGATTCCTTTCCAGGGTTCCGGTACACCTACACAGAGACATAAACGCAACAATTTCTCCGATGTGAGGTTTCTTTTCCGTTAGCATCTCTAAAGCTGTCATCCAATTTGGATTCGCGCTTGTTTGGCTTCTGTTCAAGATAAAAGTCGGATAATCCACACGCAAACAGCATGCATCGTGCCATATTCATTGTGGTACGATGCATCCGCTCTGCTTCCTGTTACCTGCTTGATTACCTGCTTCGCTCACTTGCCTTCCAATGCCTGTACTTTGGCAAAAATGTTCCAAGTTCTTGTATTCTGCACCACAGTCTGTGCGCAAAATATGTACCTTGCATTCAAATCCTCTCTCAAAAAATCAAATAAATTCTGAAACTTCTTGGACGCCAAGTCCTTGGTTTTTTCAGAAAAACGCGAATGTAATTGGTCTTATGATCCACGAAATTTACCATATACCCGTTTCCAAGTCTGTCTCTACGTGCGATCGGCCCTTTCAGATCCGAGCTGATCACACCTACAATCCTGTCGATAGTCGAATGTTCGCCACTATCCTTCTTCGACTGATTGAACTTGGACTGCTTACCTTGTGCGCAGAAAAGGTGGTTCATTAGCTAGGTATCCGTCAGCTCAATCCTAAAACCGGGATATTTTGGAAGCTTCTCGATCACATAGTAATTTATATGCCCCATCCGAGAATGGAAGTGCATCAAAGATTTACGTAGAACATCTCCATTTTTTTAAAGTTATTTTTCATTGTTGTCAATTACTGCCAAGAGATAAATCCAAAATTTTGTTTTGTATATACACCCAAACGCTTACCGTTAAGACTTTGTTAACTATGTCCACATCACAAATACTTTCACCAGTCGATTGGTGCTTGATCACTGTTAGTTTCCTCTCAGAAGCCAAACCATAGCCTTTATCTTCTAAGAGGCCGCACGAGAGAATATTTTCCGCGTGAAATTCTCAAAGTAATAGACGTTTTCGACTTTAATAAGTCTCTCCACATCTCCGCAGCTTACGTAAAATTTTAGATTTCCTTTGATTCCAATCTCCAACTGCTTTACATCCGCTTGGAAACATACGCCCGATACGCGTTCGGTATTGCGCAAAATTTTTGCATGATTTGTTAGATGCATACTTGCCCCACTGTCAAGTATCCACTTCTTCTTCGAGATATTTCCATAGTCAACAGTGATCGACCATGTATAATCCATCTTCTTTGCGTTCTTCTTCGGGAATTTCCATTTTATATGCCTTATTTCACCACATCCATAGCACTTTTAAGCTTGACCTTTTTGTCGACCACAACATTCACCATTCCATGTGCTGTTCCCTTAGACTCACTCCCGTCATATACGGCGGCCTGTGCGAACTGACACAGTTCCTCTGTTTGACGCAGGTAGTCAACGCGCGTATGATCATGCTTGGTCATCATCGCTTGCTTTAACTCTGGTGCTGCGTGAAAAATCACGCTATCAAGCACCAGCAAATCAACACGTCCACCCACGGCTTTTGCGACAGCCAGAAAATATAGGTAGTGTTCCGGCCAAGTCCGTGCGGGGATTTTTTGCGGGCATAAAACAACTGAATTGACTGCGCAGGCGTCAGTTGCGTACAAATAGTGTAAATTATATTATCCATTACTAGCATAGTACCCCGTTGTACCAACATGGCGATTGCCTGAAATACATTAACTTAACTCCACTTAAAATGTCATTATGCTTAAAACGTGCCACGTTATTCTGACTAACGAAACCGAATAGTGAAGTACAGTAGCTCGAAGGCCACTAAGACGAATATAATGAGGTAGAGCATGTGTTACGGGTCCCATCCCGTAGGGGATGAGACCCGTCGTATCGACGGGGCAGGGCATAAAAACCGTCTGTCCGTCTAGAAAACTTGCCCCCATGTATTTCCAGGGTTAGGGTAGCGAAAACATATACTATACATTATACTAATGAGGTCACAATACTTGGGTCGCACGCCGTTACTGCAAGCAGTAACGGTGTGCGACCACTTTACCCCGTCGTACCGACGGGGAGGAGGGTGTATAAGGTAAAGTCATAGAAGCAACTACGTGACCGGGAACGTCCCAGGGAGGAAAACGTTTAAAAAGATGTAAAAAGCGCCATTTCTTAACAATTATTTACGCTTTAATACTGATCTTCATGTCAATTGTACTACCACGGATTAGTGCGATTTTTGAAGCCAAAATTGTATTTTATGTTTTTTTATAATGGCATGTCATAGTGTCATGACGTGCGTACAGTTTAATTTCGGCTAGGTACGGGATCGCGTACCTAAGAGGAGAGTATACTTTGTTCAAGATATTCGCTTAGGTGCGGGAGCGCGCATGCATCGACGACATGAATTCTGTTATTATATAGTAGATAAACCACAACATAGGAGTCTCACTCCACCACGTTTCCACTTGTATATTGTAGTAACTTTTGGCAATCCCCGAACGATAGTGGTCGAGTAGGTCGACTTTTATGACCTCTCCCCACGGAACACGCATGCTGCTTCCGGAATGCCAATTTGGCGTGGAAACTTCCTTCCCCATGAATGAAAACCGCAGTCCAACCCGCGATAAACTTCCCTGCCATCAAACATTCGTATTTGCAATTTACATTGCGTCGGTGTTTTCACCACAGGTATCGCTCCAGCCTGATTATGACCTTGTCGTATCTTCGCGTGTATGCACCCAGGAACTTGAGCCCCTAATGCCTCCTGACCTTTTCTGCGTCATTCATGCAACCTCACTCAAAATACTTGCGCCAGCCTTGCTCAGGTGCTTAACCCTTATCACCACAAGTTTTACGATCTTATAGGTAATCTTTTTTCATGGATCCTGTAATGGGGTGCCATTACATAATTGATATTAAAGTTAGAATATCACAGTTTAATTTCAGACGCGTTATCTGAAATTTAAATAAGATATTATAAGTTATTATAATCTACGAAGGAAAAGTTGATTCGGTATAAATACCGAATCTTGCAGGTTAACTAATAGTACAGTTAGTTGAATACTTGATATTATTATATTAATTAGGTAATTACTATACTTTTAGATGCTAACCACCCATTAAATAAACACTCTTAATTTTGTGTTCTTAGACCTAAGTAAATATTTATACTTACTTCTAGTATAGGATTAGTTGTTATCAACTAATCCTGCCCTAATTGTATTGCGCTCTTCCTCGAAATTACAGTGTAAGCCTGTAACAGTATCAGTCCTGTTACACCTGGTAGCACTATGTGGTCCGTCTTAACGACCACAGTTCTGTTCCGCTAGTCAACTAGCGGAGCGAAGATTAAGAGCCGCTCGGCATCATGTCGCGAGACATGACGCCTGCCGAGCGAGAGAGAACGCTGGAAGTGGTGAATAAACACTTCCCTCACTTTTCGTCGCGTAGTAAAGACGCGAAGGTGGAAATGGTTCGGTCTATGGGGACCGAAATCATTACCTTCCTCAAGAATAAGTCCCCGGAGGAAGTGGTACAGGTGGTCACCGCTTTAGGCGAAACCACCTAGAAAATCCAGTACGGCCCGCGCCAGAGGCAGCGCGGGCCGCAACTGCACCTGCAACGCATAGCGTTGAAGTGGTAAAGGCGCGAGTACTGCCCTTTACCGGCGAAGGGGGTGAGCCCCTTGGTAGATGGTTCGAAGAGGTGGAAGATACCATCTCTGCGCAAAATATTGTTGATGAACGTCAACAGGCGTACTTCGCCACAACATGTCTGGGCGGCAGAGCCAGGGCATGGGCGTTGAGTCGCAGAGCCACTGATGACTCTGCGTTCCTGACTTAGCAGGAATTAAAGGATGAGCTAAAGCTCAACTTTGAAGCTCCAGAAATGGAGCTAAGTAGTCGGCAGGAGTTCATGGAACTCCGGCAAGGTAAGCTTGACCTTCAAGCTTACGCTCAGAAGACGCAATATTTGCTGTCAAATATTGTGTATGAGCCGGTGCCCCCTGCTATGAGGGTCACTGGCTTCATGAAGGGACTCAATGATGGTCCCGTCAAACAGAGTCTCTACCGGCACCCGCCAGAGACTCTGAGGGATGCCATTGATATGAGCATCCGTGAGGAGTTCAGCATGAGATCAGCGTCATCGCATGCTGGGTACAGCCGAAGGGCTCAACAGCCCTTCGCTTTTGACATGCCGCAACAGCATGTCAACAAGCAGCAGTCAGGAAGACTAAGCTCACACTTCGTCTCAAGAAACATCCACCCGCGACAGAGCATGGGCGGTGGAGGTCCAGAGCCGATGGGCCTATCAGTTGCGGTTGCTTCGAACACGAAGCAACCGAAATTTAAGAAGAAAATTCGCTGCAATAGATGCGCGAAAATGGGGCATTTTGCCCATGGGTGTATGGCACCGCGTCCGGTGCCACACAGTCAGCGGACGGAACCGTCCGCTGCACGGCGACACCAACAGGGACATCACCCTGTTGGTCCAAAAAACGAGAATCGCCAGTAGGGGCGGGGCGCACTACTGGGAATGTTATCCCACATTCCGACATAGGGCATGTGAGGGTAATAGACCCAGACGGGACTATGTCCTGTCAAAAGGTGCAGGGTGATGGTAAACCTCTTTTCACCCTGGAGGTTAAGCCGCACGGGAGCGATGTCCCCATGCGAGCTTTGTTTGACACAGGAGCGTCAAAAAATTTCGTTAGAACTCAGAGTCTAACGATGTTGAGCTTCGTGGAAGTAGAAACCCCACAAAGTATGTTGTCAATCCGGTTAGCAACAGGTGCAACCGTGACTATTCCAAAGCGTGTGATTAAAACACGCTTCGAGTTGAATGAACTGTCATTCGAGGATGAATTCATCGTCCTCGATTTAGATGACAAGTTCAAAGTGATACTTGGAATCCCATGGATGTCCAAGTTTAGACCTTCGATCGACTGGGATAGCCTATCGATCGACTGCGTCGGATGCACAGGATCTGATCACCCTGTGTGTAATCCGGTTGTATCAGAAGATACAACCGCAGCGTCAGACAGTCTGGTAGATAGCGATGGCACCACCAGGTCTGTTCTGACACGATCAGCGGAAGGAACCCCCCGCTGGTGAGAGTCCAGAGGGACTACCACACGCAACAGAAGAGTCGTTGCGTGTTGGAGAGAAACATTCCACGGGTGATAAAGACCACCGTGAGAATGAAGTAATATCCACCGTGGAAAACACCCACCGTGAGAATGAAATAGTATCCACAGTGGGAAACACCCACTGTGCAACCGAAGGTTCCTACACAATGAAAGAATTCCGTGTTGATGAGAGTGAACTCACGATCAAGTGCAATCGTGAGCACAACTCCGTGGTGGCCAGTGCCCACCACGTTTCGTTAGCCATGCACACGGGTGATAAAGACCACCGTGTCGCAGAAAAGGCGGCCGATCAGACGAGCACATCTGATCGCCAAAACTCCATGGTAGGCAGTGGCCACCATGAGGATGAGTATTCGCACACGGTGAACCGTAATCACCGTGTAGCAGTCAATCAGACGAGTGCGTCTGATTGCATGGGCAGTTCCGTCGAGACGATCAACGTCTTGACGCAAACGGAGACCAGATTATCTACCCAGTCTCTGTTGATGGAACACCCTCCGAAAGAAGGTTCGGAGGTGATGGCTCTTCCAGCGCTAAGATGGAAGAAGTTTATGAAAAACTTGCACGATGATCAGATCGAACAGATCTGTATTATCGTTGCAACAGATGATGTAGTGGATATTCGTGAACGAATATCC
>JAPDHQ010004208.1:0-11303 GCA_026184515.1 Peronosclerospora sorghi | reverse complement strand
ATCAGAGCTGATCAACGTCCTTCAGTACCTGATCGAGCCTGATCAAGCCACATCACCGCTGATCAACGACTTTTAGTGCCTGCCCAAGCCTTATCACTACTGATCAAGCCTGATCACACCTGGTTCGAGCTTGATTGCACTTGATCACGCCTGATCAGCACCTAGATCACCCGTTACAAGTTCCCCCATTCTTGCATTGAGGAATTGCCGTGTTTACATCCCCGCCACCTGGAGAGCGACCCACGCCCAAGCCGTCGGGTACACAAGGTTAACAGAAACACAAGCATGCAAGGAAACCGGAGGGCACCCTTCGTTACTCGGCAGTCCGGGCGCCGTGGTAACGCCTGATCAAGCGTCAAAAACTTTGATCAGCCGCTCCACCACAATGATGCGCGTGTCCGTTTTTTTGGGCGACGCGGCATATCACCGCGATTCTACGCAAGATGGCGCTGATGTGGAAGTGAAAACGGAAGCGGAAGCAGAAGTGAAGATAAAGGTGGAAAAGGAGGAGGTGGTCGTGACGATGGAAGGCAGTTCGCCGTCGTCATGCCTGAAGAAGAAAGGAAATGCTGATCATCAGGACCTGGGGATGAATCTTGATTAGATAAAGGAGGAGAAGCCTCAACAACCTCCAGAGGCTCCTTCGGGAGCCCATGCGGATCATAACGCAAGTTATGATCCGCCAAATATGTGTGTGTATAATGATCTGTATTGGGATCCGGTGGTGGAGTATTACAAGACCGATCAGCCGAAGGTGTTGATGAAGGCTCCTGGGTCGGAGAGCGACTAAAGTCGATCAATTACGCTACCAACGGAAGCCGATATGGTGAAAACGTTTTACCGAAAGGTTTACAAAGTAAAATTGGAAGATTTCTTATTGACGAACTCGATCATGAGCCTACTTGGGGTCATGATCTGCGGGAAGCTGAATGGACCGTTCGATCAGCCAGTTACGGATGGGAAGGACAAGCTCACGATCGTGCTAAGGATAACACGCCTGATCAAGCAGTCTGGTATGACGACAGGCGCCTATGATGCTGAAGAGGTGGTTGATCAGGACCCAGAAGATCTGGCAGAAGATACCCAGCAGTTGTTTCATCTGTTGATGTCTATCGTGGGCCAAACCACTAAGCTGGAGCCCTCGCACTCCCCGCTGAAGATTGAAGCGGGCCCGTTGATCAACGTGGCAGAACACACGGGATCATCGTGTTACGAATATGCCCCTTCCGAAGGCGATGAACTTGAAGTGGAGTCGAGTAGTGCCGGGAGTATAGAGCCCAAGATCACCAGGATGACAGTTTGCCAGAAGTATGAATCCAAGTTTTCGGCTATCAAAATGGAACCTCAATCGATCAAGGCAGAAGATGATCAAATAGCGCAAAGCCCACAGCTGCAGACATTCTTTGACAAGGCTATGGAGAAGTTTCTGGCTGAGGATGGCTGAAGAGACGCAAGTTTACACCTGGAATCGATGGCGCAAAAAAACGCCATCCAAAGACAGGAGAGCTGCGTCGATCAAGGATATCGACATGGAATCCGTGCATTCGCTTCGTCAGCAGCACTTGAAGCCAGGAAGATCGGCGATGGTCAAGGACGTTGACATGGAATCCGTGTATTTGTTCCATGATCAACGATCCCAGAGCGATTATATTGACCCAGATGAGCCGATCACACGTCAACGACGATCCACCGTTGCGTCCGCGTACACTGGGATGCCTGATCAACAGACGATTCCCAGGATTCGGATGTCGGCGATCAGTGATCTAAAATAATTTTGGCGGGAAAGGAAGGAGATGAAGATCAAGCGCGGAATTGGATTAGTCGCCTCAGGTCAGCATTTATGCGGGATCAAGCTTCTGATCATGAAAAGTGTCTGATCCTGGGCGATCTATTAAAAGGACCACGCGCAATTGGCATCGCCAGCTGAGTAGAAGCACTCGATCAAGTTGGAAAAGTCTCGTGGATGAGTTTGAAGTTCAATACGTGGAAGTGGTCAATTGGCATCCCGCCAGTATTATTACAAGAAGCAGCGGTCGGATGAAACCACTATCGAATATCTGCACCGGTTGAATGTGGCGGGACTGCGAGCCAAGTTGCCGATCAGGGATGGGTCGCCTACGACCTTACGTGAGAATGTGCAGAATTTTTTGGATACATTGGCCAATCGCGAGCTCACTGATCAACTGGCACTTTTGCGGTTGGATACCGCTATGGATCTGGAAGAGACGTTGCGGGCGTATTCAAGCAATACGTGGTACCAGCCAACAGCGGCGGTAGGTACCAGCCGATTCCGCCAGAAATTCGGCGATGATCGGGCACCTGCCCCGGTGCGAAAGCCCAAGGCAGTACTCGCGATAAAGGTGACGTCTGGGAGTGAAGAATCAAGTGCCGACGTCAGTGGGAGCGAATGAGATCAGCGCCATTACATGATTGCTGCTATACGCGATCAACCAGGGGCGATCGATCAACCTGGTGAGTCCCGATCGGATATCGAAGTGATTCAAGTGCAGTTGATCAAGGGGAGGTTAAGAAATGCAGTCATTGTGGGTCGATAAGGCACGATAATTTTCGTTGCTGGAAGCGCAGACCTGTCTCAAGTGTGGCAAGAAGGGACATCCTACCGATCATTGTTTTACGTCCAGAATGCGGCGAAGTTCACGATGCGGGCAAGTGCCCTATGGAAGAATTTTACAACCGCATCCGCCAGTGGTACAATCCTACCAAGCATGCTGGAATGTTGCCCAAGGAAGTTGAAGATTTGTTTAAATAGGACGCTCGCCAGTTTGGAATATCGTACGGGACGAGCGTTCTGGTTTGTGTACTTTTTGCATATGTGGATAAGAAGAGGGCTGATCAAGCAGCAGAAATAGATAATGATAAATGTGATCAGCCTGATTTACCACGTTTGGCTAATTTTCGTATTGATGAGTTTTCTCGGTCCCCAGTGATCATGGAGGTTTATCTACTTCCAGGTGAATCACGTGGATATTGGAAGTACCACTCGCCAAAGAAATGCTTTAAACAAGCCAAGGCGAGTGGTAAAATTAATAATGAACGTGCCACGCTATTATGTGATTCTGGTGCCGAAGTGTCGATCATTGACTCAACCTTTTGCTCGTAAGGTGAGTTGTCAGATCGACACGAGTCAAACACAAGAATGTGTCGGCTTGGAGAAAGTGCGTATATCACGGAGGGGCGCGCTAAAATCAAGATCACGTTAGCAGGCTCGTTGGTTTATTATTTCCATGCATGGGTGGGCAGACTTGTCGGTCAAGATGCTATACTGGGTATGGATCTTATGATACCAGCTGGTGTTCGATTAGACATCGCCCACGGTGCGCTAACTTTGCCTTATGAGGTGATCATCCCATTGGAGGGGTGCCGACAGCTGTATGGATCGAGTGGTACTTATATGAAACTTAATCAGTACGAACAGATCCCAGTAGGTCGATCTGCTGAGGTTCGGATTTATGACCAGCGATCTCAAAAGTTGTGGATTACTCGTGGAAAAGATTGGGTCCCCACTATCACTAGGGGCGTGGACAATTAGCGAAATCTGCGTGTTACGAACGTCGTTGATCATCCGATCATCGTGCAAGATGATACGATTTTAGGTATCTGGATGAACAAATATGATGTGCTCCGTCGCCATGGATTTGTTTCAATAGGGTCTAATCGTTACAAGGAGTGGCAAAATCTCGCGTATCAAGCGTCTACTGATTCTGCGAAGGACGATAAAAAAGTGTCGATCAAGGTCCCCTAGTCGATAAGAGGGAGTATCCTACTCCTCGAAGTATTTTAGTACGTCCTACGGACCCGATCGTTACATCTGTGGCATTGATAACCGGAGGGTCGCAAAAGGTGCAATAGGTGCAAGCGCGGTGCAACCAGGAGCCCGGGACGAAAGGTCCGACCTTGGATCACGGAGTTGAACAACCTGTTGCAAGAAATACGCCTATTCAAGATACGCGTGATCACCCTGTCTCAGCCGATCCTAGCGAATTTAGTGTAATCCCTATCGATGATCAAGTTTGTTACCATGAAGGTGGAGATTTGTGCGTGGAAGAACTGTAGAAGCAGCTTGCTACGTTGCCCGAAGTATCTGCAAGCACAGAAGAGGTGACTAAAGATGATTTGTTAGTCGGAGACCCCTTGGTCAACACGGCAGAAGAAATTAATCAGCTTCGCGATATAATTTGGGCGAAGAAACATCTGTTGATCGGGAAACGGAACGCACTACCTCCTGCTGTACGTGGAGTTGTTTGCGATATCGATGTAGAAAATGCACGCCCGATCGCCCAAAAGTGTCGTAAGGTAGCTCCACAATTTCGCGAGAAGTTATCGGCTTTGATCAAGGGGCTATTGGCGACTAAGATCATTCAGCCGTCTACTTCACCCTGGGCATCACCTATAGTGATCATCGTGAAAAAGAATAGGGTCGATATTCGCCTATGCATCGACTATCGCGCGGTGAATCAACTCACGCGCCTGATGGTGTATCCAATGCCCCTGATTTCTGATCTACTCGAAGATTTGGATAAAGCGCTGTGGTTTTGCTGTTTGGATATGGCGAGCGGTTTTTGGTTCGTATCTATGACCGATCGAGCGCGTCAGATTTCGGCGTTTGTCACTCCGTTTGGATTGTTTGAATGGAATAGGATGCCTTTTGGCCTAAAGAATGCTCCGCAAATCTACCAGCGGTTGATTGATAATGCATTATATGGGTATCTTAAGGTTAAGGACGGTGATGACGAATCGGATGATGTATTCAAGGTGGGAGAGCCCGACCAAACACCAGGCCCGTCTGTGCTGCAGCGGCGGTCATATATCGATGATATTTTGATCCCTGCACCTACATGGACTACCCTGTGTGATAAGGTGCGGAACCTGGGAAAAGTGCGATCAGTGGAACTTGTCGATCAGCGTGGCTAAATCGTACTGGGGGCGAAGTGAAGTTCCTTATTTAGGGCATCATGTCTCTAGCCGCGGTTCGGAAAAAAATCCAAAAAATTGGATGATCTGATCGATTTGCTTTTCCTGGAACCTTACGTGCTATGTAATCGTTTTTGGGAAGTTTGAACTATTAACGTCGATTTATTGAAGAATTCGCGATCTATGCCGCTGTGCTCTACGAATTAAGAGAGATAGATTATCAAGAGTTGAAGAGCCGACCATTGATCAAGGAGAATTGGAATCATGAAGGCGATCGAGCGATCATGTAAAAAAGTGTCATTCAGCATGCTGAAAGCGAAGATTGCGTCATCCCAAACCCTGCGCCATTTTGACCAGAACAAAACGCCGGTGATCGTGGTTTACGCCAGCAAATGGGCGGTATCCGCCGCGCTGGTACAAGAACATGATCAAGTTATTGTCCCGTTGCATTCGCCAGCCAAACATTGAAGAACGGTGAGCTGAATTACAGCCCCGTCAAAAAGGAAGTTCTGGCGCTTCTACGGGTTTTGGATGTTTACTTCACGATGCTGGTCGGAAAGACGATTACTGTCTTGTCACGTTTATCCACGTTGAAATGGTTACTAACATCCAACGGGCTGGACGGACGACTGGGCAGATGGGCTGCGATCTTATCACAATGGGACCTCGAGATCAAGAAATGTGTATAGGGAGAAGAGGAGGTGCTAGGGGCGTTAGCTGCAAGTATCACTCCTCGCACCAAAATCGATGAAGCACTGATTGCTATCGCACCGAAAAAGCAACCGCGGCAGATGATTGAAGTACCACCTCCTACGGTTGAGAAAGGCGAAGAACTCTACGTGATTAGTTTCGATGGATCTTCAAGTGTCAAACGACGTGTAGGTGCGTTCGGCGCTATCGTATGGAAATTACCGGAGTGGAAGATTATGACCGCGGTAGCCGATCATGCACCTGATATCACGGTGAACTAAGAGGAATACCATGGATTGCTTTTAAGTTTGGACCTACTGTCGAGATATCCCAAAGGAAGGATGATCGTGTGTGGAGATTCGAATTTGGTGATCCGGCAAATGCGCGGTGAAATAGAGTGTAAAGCTCCGCGATTGCAAGTGTTGCAACAGCGTGCGTTTAACCTCCTTCGAGAATGAACTGATCATGATCTGGTGGATGTTAAAAGAGAGTGGAATAAGAGTGCAGATCACATCACCACTATATCCATGCAGGGTGGAACGATATTTGAAATTGATGACGAGAAACAGCTGGAGAATTTGGCCGACCTCAATAGGTTGTCGGAAGTGATCACGTGGAATGAAGATCCCACTGCCCCACAGGTGCTAGTGATGACACAATCACGTAACCTCCGTCAGCCGCGACCGTCAACGTGGCCCGATATATCCATAGCCGGGATAAGGGCGGAACGGGTGAAAAAGGCGCAGGACGAAGATAAATGGATTCATGATTTGCGAAGTTATCTGTATGGTGACGTCTCACAATTGAGTGCAGACGAGGTAAAGGATTGGGCGAAATTTCTGACAACTACGATGTCGACGTACAAGGATTGCTGATCTACTGTGGGAATGTGGCTAAAGGAAAAGCCAACGATGACAAAGATGATAAAGACGATCGACACTCTTCGATTAAGCTGGTCTTACCCGAGACCCTACATGCAGATGTCCTCCATCATTATCATGTTAGCTTGGGAGGGGGACACCAAGGCATAGGGCGTACATATCAGCGGATCAGACGATATTTCCATTGGCGTGGTATATTCCGAAGTGTACAAAGGTTTGTTGGACAATGTGTAGATTGCGAGACGGGGAAGGGCAAACCTATGATCAAGGGCATGTCGCCGGGGAATATCGAGGCTACGTACCCATTCCAAGTGATAGCCATGGATCATATCCCTTCACTACCCCGATCGACGGATGGACATACTGAGCTGCTGATTTGGACGGATCTGTTCACGGGTATGGTGATCGCGAAAGCTGGATCGTCTAGCACAGCGCAGAAAATCGCTGGAAATTATGAAGAATGTGTGTTTCGACGATTCGGGGCTAGTGAGGTGATCCGACATGATCGAGAGTCCGGTTTTATGTCGGAAGTATTTCGTGCGTTCAACAAGATCGTGGGAAAACGACAGAGTGCCACTATGGCATACCGTCCACAGGCGAACGGCAAGGAGGAAAGAACGGTGAAAACAATTACACGGGCGATCAAGATGTATGTATCAGATGTCGGCCAGAAGGATTGGGCCTTGTATGCAGAGCGTCTGGTATTCGCGCTAAACTCGACCCCTGATCGCATTAGCGGAGAGACACCATTCTATTGGCGTCTGGGTGGGATCCGCGATCGCCGTTGGAATCGACATTTTAACTGGGTGGAATTCGGCGTAAAGACCGAGATGCTCGCCGGTGGAGATATAAGTTGCAGAAAGACTACAGATACACCCGCGACCAAGTGAGCACTCGATTGCATCAAGCGATAGCCGAGCGAGCTGAGAGGCACAATGATCAAGTGACACCACAAGAGATCGATTCGGGATCAAGGGTCTTGTTATATCTCGATCGGGTGAAAGAAGGGTTCGCGAAGAAACTGGTGCATATGTGGCATGGACCCTTCAGAGTCGATGAGGTGATCGGTAATCATTCGGCGAGATCGGTTACAGCTGGCACCGACTATCGTATGTTCCCAGTAGTGCACCTGTCCATGTTAAATTTGGTCCAGGAATTTCCAGATAGCCCTACTACTGCGCTAACAGTCGGGATAGGGGATCGTTTTGACTTCGATGAAGCTTTGTTCCCCGAAGACAGTTGGGAAAGGACGCTAGATCCAGATGAAGTTGAAGTTGATCGTATCACCAATGTGAGATCTTGTCGAAAGACCAGGTATGAAAGGACGTTACGCGAATATCAAGTCTACTGGAAGGGTTATGCCGAGCCGTCGTGGGTAGACGAGGCATATCCGAACTGCGATGCTCTGATCAAGGACATCGAAAAAAAGAGGATCAACAGACATCGGTTTGGCGTAATGCAAGTGGACGAAGAGTCCAATTAATGCGTGATCAGCGGACTGATCATGGAACTACGATCGAAAAACCTCCGATTGAAGAAAATGATTGATGAAACTCACAATTGATGAAGAAATGATGAATGACTTGAAGAGGTGTGTTTACGATGGATATTGCGAGACTTGGTGATGGAGCAACGCAGATGAGGCGAAGGAATACCGATTTATATTATGCATTGAAAAGTAAGGAGGCAACAGTGGAAATGGCATGATCAAGAGTGCTTATTGATTAAAGAAGAAACGATCAACCGACTTACCAGACCCATGAACTTGCGACAAATACGAGGAATTTTACGGCCAGGGTGGCTTTCGGGGAAAAACGATATTGAACCCACCAAGGTTCGAAGTCATCAACCTCCCTCAACGCGTCCAGTATGGTCCGAGGTGGCGGGTCTGAAAGGAACCCGGGTTACCACTCCCCATCGTCGGCCGGGGCATACTTCAAAGGACGGTTGCGAGCATAATGGGTGATCGCCGGGTCCAGGAAAATGTCGAGATCACACCTCCCTTCGATCATTCCCCACAGGACAAAGTCCACAACCTTCTTCCATGTCGCCCCGGCACGACTTCTGCGTTGGCGCCGATCGTTGTAGTAGTCCCGGAAGAAGTCATTCGTCTCGCGAAGGCCTTTCGCGATGGGGAGGTAATGCGTCGACTCCCAGATCGCCAGTGCGTGATGATCGAGAAACGACCGGTACTTCGTCTCAAAGTCGGCAAAACAGCCGACTGAGCGGAAAGAAATGGGCGGCAGCATGGTCGTGAAAACGCCCCAAGGGCATTGAGAGTATAACAGCTCCACTTCCGGCTGGGTGATAAAATGACTGAACCACGAATCAGCCGGAGGGGCGTGGACGGCGGCCGGGAATAACCAGCATGTGGGGCTGGTCAAGTAGTCAAAGACCATGAGCAGGTAAATCCTCGCTCCAGAACTCGCTAATTGTGCTAGTAGAGGGAATGGAAGAGATCGAGACAGGAAAATCGCCTGCATCGTCCTGACCAGGACTTGGGGGATCATCTTCCTCCGTCTTCGCCTCCGAAATGGGGGAAAGGAGGCGTGGACGCTTCGGCAGAGAGGAAGATCGGGAACGCTGAATACGCCTTTTAGGCGAAGGGGCGGCGCGGCTGATCGAGCCGTCGGGAGAAGCAGCGGGAATTCTAGCCGGCGATGTGGCTTGATCAGAACCTGCCGAAGGGGTGCGGCAGCCGGTGTGATCTGCTTCGCAATGACATACCAGCCAACTGGGACTGAAGGTCCGAGTGAAACGACCGCAACTGCATTACTTCGTCTTGAACCTGTTGCAGTTGATTGCGTAGCGTGTCGCGTTCTGCGGAAACTTGATCGAAGCGGTATTGCACGGTGGAAAGCTCTTTCTTTAGCTGAGAATATGCGGCGTGTAGATCACCCATCTCAGCTTCGAGGTCAGACACTCTCTCGACCCGATCAGATATTTCCTGCGTCTGGGCCATGATGGCGGTATGTTCGTTCATCTTCAGGCAATTGGACTTATTCTAATTCCGGAGGCGATTATACTGGTGTTTGCGCCTATCAATCTCGGCGGTGAGCTGTAACACGTGTTCGAACAAGCGCTGACTCCTAGAAGCAGCCTGATCGTACTCCTTTTGTAACTTGGCCATGCACTGCTGAAGCTGATCCAGATCTCGCGCTTGATAAGCGATAGTGTCCTCATGCACCGATCGCAGATAACGATCGCGGGAACGACGGCTCTTCAGATCCCGGATTTGGGCGCGTTGATCGAACATTGTTTTCTCTTGATCGGCCACATCGTTTTCGACGGTCTTCAACTTAGTCTGGAGATCGTTGACTGTGGTGTCAACGAAGTCACGTAATGGCTTGAGCTGTTTGAAGGCGGCCCGCTTGATCTTAGTATCTCGTTCCACCACGGCACGTTTGGCACGATCGATCTGCTGCCGAAGCATCGAGATAGTGTCTTCGCTCATCGCGAGCGAGTCGGAAAACATGGCGATCTGATCATCGCGCGCGTGGAGGGCCTCTTGTAAGCTTTAGGCCTGATTGATGGCAGCGATCGCCTGATCAACTGCGGCCCGACCCAGGGCAGGAGCGTTGGCGGTGTTCGCAGAGGTGACGTCCGTTATCTCGGGCATGATAGAACTGCAGAAACGCCTGATCGAGACAGCTTTATCGTAGATGCCACGGTTGGTGGACGATGAACTTTGGATCGCGAGGGGCATACCACTAACGGTAACGGCCTGATAGATTGGGAGCTGATCGGTGGGAGAAGGGGCAAGGTGATGGGCGATGATTACCAGGTCGATGATGTCATGATTGGTGGGTGTGGACAAATCGACCAACGGTAGCATGATCCATGATATACAACGGCATGATTGACCCTCGCCCCAACCGCTGAACGGCTGGGACGAGGATCAGGGGCGGCTGTCGTAAAGCTTGCTATAATTGGGCCTAATTAGGCCTAATTAGGGGTCTGATTACGGGCACAAATTGGGTGCGTAATTGTATACGATTGTGTGTGCCACGGTGTATACAGTTGCGTGTACAACCGTGGTCCACATAGACAGGACATAGACGGGGCATGAGAAGATGGGACGATTACGTACAGGTACTCAGCGAACACCAACGAACACCGACGAACATCGGAGGAATCAGGTGGACTGGTGGACGGAGGACGCTGGAATGGACGGTTCTGATTGGCTTAAATTAGGGAAATAGTAGATCTAAGGCTTTAAGAAATCATAAAGTTCTCCTTTTGCGTCCAAACACTAAGGACACCTCAGGGACGGCAACTAGTGCCTTCCCTTAGTTAATATATACGTCTCGTCCCGGGCGGGAGCAGGTTGTGCGTTTTTTTGGACCACCGGTAGGCGTAGAGTGTTGAGGACTCACCCCGCAACTCCGCCCGCTGTGTCAGCGGTTCTTCTGTAAAGGTTTTTTGGTCTTGGGAGTGTGATTGAGCAGTGCTCTCACCTCTCCACGTTTGGTTCACATTTGGCCCCTAGCTTTCGGCTGCTGTAAGCGCCCCACGGGAACTCTAGGTGGATTAAATGAAATTTACCCCACCCCTCGTAGGTCTAGGCTAGGAATACAAATATTTGGGTGTTCCTTTAGCTGTTTGGGACTCCAGAGGCTCCGTGATCGGGCAGTGAAGACTTCCGCTGCCTGATCAAAAAAAACCTTCGCAGAGCGACACCTGATCGACACTCTGCAACTCGTGACCCGCTATCAACAACTCGCAGATCGCACCAACATGTACCTGAGCGACTTTTAACGCCTGATCAAGCCTGATCAAGTCTGATCACAGCTGATCAAC
>JAPDHQ010004207.1:0-14501 GCA_026184515.1 Peronosclerospora sorghi | reverse complement strand
ATCGTACGGAACCACATGTTCCGTACAGAGTGGGGTTTTGGACCCCTGGCTGGGCTATTGCCCCCAACAGTGGCGGTCACCGTAAACGAGACTGCCAGTATGCGTTGTTCGATATCAACGTGCTGGATGACTGCGAAGACATCCAGTCACGTCGATTCGATCGAAGTACAGACGATCGACGTCTGTACTTTATTGACCTCTTTTTCCAGGTTCGATATTATTCGAGCCGGAAAGGGTCAAGGAGGAACAGGGACGATAAAGACGCCCTGACTCAGAGTTGGAATGCTTTTGTTGACAACTACAACAAAAGCCCAGATGATTACGTGAATAAAGTTCACGTAATGCGCGAGCGCTTTTTAAAGCACTCACGAACAGGCAAAATGGAATACATCAATTTTGCTTGCATCAAAGAAGGGTTAAAGTGTGGTGTCCCTTCTCACCTCGTTTGCCCGCGGTGTACGCAGGGCGCTCCTCGTCCGTCAGAGGAGGAGTTGCGGGGGTACGGTGGTTTTACCGTACCCGCCGAAATTCAGGGTTTAATTGATACCCTGAACGCATCAGCACCTAGTGTTGATGCTACTTCGCATTATGAGTTTGAGACTTCTTCTCAAACTCAGTCAAAAGGTCTGGGGCGTCGGCCCTCAGAACCTCAATCGGCTCCCAAGAGTCGAACTCTTGGGGGTAACCCATCCAGCGTACTAAGTACTCGGTACGCTCCCCCTTCTTCGAAGGAACCGATCGCTTCGAGATCAAGCGCTCGAGAATGTATCGCTTATTACCCTGATTATCAATCAAGGGAGGCGGAGGTTGAGAATTCCCTCGCCGTTGTTGTTGCGGAGCATGGTTCTTTGCTCCGCAAGCTCGAGGAGGGTTATTCCTCCTTGAGCAGCGATATGTCTCACTCTGTGAAGACATATCGGTCTCTTCGCGAAGATGTCCGCGACATCTTCGGGGAGCACACTGCCATTCAGCAGAAGAATGATATTCTGTACATTGAGCTTTCCCGTTATAAGGGAGAGCTCGATCGGCACAAGGCTGATCTTGAGCAGTCGAAAGCGGAGGTAATAACTCTCCGCTCTGCTCATCAACGGCTGGAAGCCGATTAAAAGTATCTCTTGGGAGACTTGGAGAAGCACGGTATCTTCCGTTGTTCTACGTCTCGTCGTAAGACGAAGCCGAATGATACGGTTTGATCCGCCCAACATATAATGTTGGGTGGAGCCGCATTGCTGTGGAAATGTCTAAGGTATAGGCATTCCCCCGAATCTCTTGGACCTTGAAAGGTCCAATGTACTTAGGAAGCAACTTTCGTGTAGGGAGGTTGCTTATTGCATGTATAGGCAAATTGGTAGTACTTATAATTCCAATTCGCCTTTAAGAAAGGAGTTTTTGTTCTTCCTTCCTTGCTTATCTGCATTTTGCTTCTGCTTATCCAAAGCAGAAGCAAGTGCATCTTTTACATAGCGTATTACAGCTTGGCGCTGTAATACGAATTCATCTACTGCTTTATCAGCAGTAGGTGCGTTGCCCTCATTGTCTGCAGCCATTGATGCAGACACATATTCATCATATGCAGCTTCAGTTTTAATTGAAGCTGCTTCCACTTCTACTGTATTTTCAGTAGAAGGGCCATCGTTTTGTTCACAAGTTGCAGTCGCAACTTGGCATTGACTCGCTCAAAATTTGAGCGGGTCCCTCCCCCACTTAGACTTGTCGTACCGCCAAGTAAAGCCGGGGTTCGTGGATTCTTTAAGGCATTCACGTAGAACGGTGTATGCTTAGTTGAAGCATGCACCGAATTGTTAATCGCGAATTCAATGAGTGGGAGATAGTCACTCCACTGGTCAAAGGCATGTGCGTATGATCGCAACATGTCTCCGAGAACGCGGTTAACCCGTTCGTCTGCCCATCCGTTTCTGGATGGTCCGCAGTTCCCAACAATGAGAACGTTTCTTGCCAGAAACGTCCTGTAAATCTCGGATCTCGATCCGAGACAATGTCTTCCGGAATTCCGTGCAAACGGAATACCGTATCAACGAATATCCGCGCTGTTTGAGCGGCGGTTACATTCGCTGATACTGTAGTAAGATGTACCATCTTACTGAAACGGTCTACAAAGACCACTATTCCGGTCTTCCGACTATTGTCGGGTGGAAGACCGAATACGAAGTCCATTGAAATGGACTTCCAACACTCTGTCGGAACCGGCAGAGATTGCAGCGGAGCCTGTGCAGACTGCGCATGCTTAACGCGCTGGCAAATCTCGCAAGATCGTACGTATTTTCGTACCCACTTGTACTGGTTTTCTCCAGTAAAAGTCACGTGCGAGAGAAGCGTATGTCTTCTCTCGACCTTGGTGCCCCGAAATCGGTGCATCATGATACACAAACATAATTTGATGTTTGAGATCATCATGGTTTGGATCGACGATGCGACTTTCATCTTTTTGGTCTGTGCTGTAAAGCAGCAGACCATCGTGCAGTCGATATCGATGCACGCAAGCGCGGAGGATCTCTGGGAGTTCGTCTCGCTTCTCACTTGATTGATTACTTAAGTAATCAATCAACAGACGTGTCTCCTCGTCTGTTTTGTACGCCTCGCGTACTTGTCGTATAATTGACGACGACAAAGCAGTGCAACGGATCGCGTTTGCACTGGCACCTTCGGTTACGGACGGTTTCGTCTCGTAATCGGGCCTTCGTGATAGCGCATCCGCTATCACGTTCAACTTTCCGGGTTTGTATTCAACCGTAAAGTTGTATTCAGCAAAGAATGACAGCCGTCGAGCCATTCTTTGAGAAATGTGTGGTGAATTCACGGCCGTGCGTAGCGACGCATGGTCCGTGTAAACCACAAACGGTCTATCTCCCAATAGATAGATCCGAAACTTAGTCAGTGCGTACTTCATGGCAAGGAGTTCCTTTTCATGCACTGGATAGTTGCGCTCGGCTGGGCGCAACTGACGCGATTGATAGCAGATTACGCGATCACGATCATCGTGATCACGCTGCATCAAAGCACAGCCGATAGCGAAATCGCTCGCGTCGAAAACGACGTGGAACGGACGCTCGTTATCGGCTATAGCCAAGACAGGCGCTTCAGTCAAGTTTTTCTTGACTGCATCAAAAGCATCTTGGCATTGGGTACCCCAATGCCATTCAACATCTTTCTTAAGCAATTGAGAAAGAGGTCGTATTAACACAGCATAGTTGCACGAATACTTGTGCAAATATGTTGCCAACCCAAGTAACT
Organism: Peronosclerospora sorghi; assembly: GCA_026184515.1. Classification (NCBI taxonomy): domain Eukaryota; phylum Oomycota; class Peronosporomycetes; order Peronosporales; family Peronosporaceae; genus Peronosclerospora; species Peronosclerospora sorghi. The sequence goes on along the minus strand of JAPDHQ010004207.1, from coordinate 11,249 downwards.
TTAGAGGTTCCTTAACGTTGTTTGGCGTAGGCCATTCAACGATCACCCTGATCTTTTCTGTATCAGGACTCACCCCGTGCTTGCCCACAAAGCATCTAAGAACGGGTATCTCAGGTGCACTAAAGGTGCACTTCTTTAGATTTTCATAGAGCTTATGCTTAAGCTCTAACCCTCGACGTAGATGTTCCCTATGGACATCTACATCGCTTTTATCGTGTTCACCCTTACTATGGATGAACACGTCATCGAAATAACTCGGTGCGAATTCTCGCACCGGGCGTAATAGATGCGTTACGCATCTGTTAAACGTAGCAGGGGCATTTCGAAGCCCCTGTGACATAACAAGCCACTCCCAAAGCATGCCGCTTGGGGTGCTTACTTCCGTGAGAGGGATATCCTTCTCACGCATTAGGATTTGATAAATTCCCTCTCTTAGATCGATAGCACTAAAGATGGTGCTCCCGCACATGCCATCAATGATGACATCTTTTCGCGGTATCGGCTTCTGCGCCGGTACCGTCGCTGCGTTCAGCTTGTTGTAAGCGTGAACGATTCTCCACCCACCTGTGGACCTTTTCACACAAAAGGTGGGGGTAGAGTGCGGTGAGATAGACTCCCGCACTTGGCCTGCTTTACGACGAGCTTCGAAAAACTCGACGATCGCTTTTACCTGATCACGCGGCAACGGCCATTGCCGCGTAACCCAATACTTCGTGCCTGGCACGAGGTCAATCTCATGATGAGTTCCCTTATCCTTAGGGAGCTCGCTAGGTACTTCTTCTGGGAATACGTCAGCGTATTCCCTAAGTACCTCATAAAATGGGGAGGTCGCTTTAAGCGACTCCCAGCTCTGCGCTTCAAAGCGATGAACTCTCGTTTAATCATTGTGAACATCTTTCCCAATGTTTTCCACTTGTAATGTGTATATTCGTTCACGAATATCCACGACATCATCTGTTGCAACGATGATACAGATCTGTTCGATCTGACCATCGTGCAAGTTTCTCACAAACTTCTTCCAGCTTAGCGCTGGAAGAGCCATCACCTCCGAACCTTCTTTCAGAGGGTGTTCCATCGACAGAGACTGGGTAGCTAATCTGGTCTCCGTTTGCGTCAAGACGTTGATCGTCTCGACGGAACTGCCCATGCAATCAGACGCACTCGTCTGATTGACTGCTACACGGTGATTACGATTCACCGTGTGCGAATACTCACCATCATGGTGGCCACTGCCTACCATGGAATTTTCTTGGCGATCAGATGTACTCGTATGATCGGCCGCCTGTTCTGAGACACGGTGGTCTTTATCACCCGCGTGCATGGCTAACGCAACGTGGTGGGAACTGGCCACCACGGAGTTGTGCTCACGATTGCACTCTATCGTGAGCTCACTCTCATCAACACGGAATTCTTTCGTCGTGTTGGAACCTTCGATCGCACAGTGGGTGTTTCCCACTGTGGATACTATTTCATTCTCACGGTGGGTGTTTCCCACTGTGGATACTATTTCATTCTCACGGTGGTCTTTATCACCCGTGGAATTTTTCTCTCCAACACGCAACGACTCTTCCGTTGCGTGTGGTAGTCCCTCTGGACTCTCACCAGCGAAGGTACCTTCCGCTGATCGTGTCGGAACAGACCTGGTGGTGCCATCGCTATCCACCAGACTGTCCGACGCTGCGGTTGTATCTTCTGATACAGCCGGATTACACACAGGGTGATCAGATCCTGTGGGTCCGCCGCAGTCGATCGATAGGTTAACCCAGTCGATCGAAGGTTTAAACTTGGACATCCAGGGGATTCCAAGTATCACATCGAACTTGTCATCTAAATCGAGGGCAATGAATTCATCCTCGAATGACAGTTCATTCAACTCGAAGCGCCTTTTAATCACACGCTTTGGAATAGTCACGGTTGCACCTGTTGCTAACCGGACTGACAACATACTTCGTGGGGTTTCTACCTCCACGAAGCTCAACAGCGTTATACTCTGAATTCTAACGAAACTTTTTGACGCTCCTGTGTCAAACAAAGCTCGCATGGGGACATCGCTCCCGTGCGGCTTAACCTCCAGTGTGATAAGAGGCTTATCTTCACCCTGCACCTTTTTACAGGACATAGTCCCGTCTGGGGCTATTACCCTCACATTCCCTATGTCGGCATGTGGGATAACATTCCCAGTAGGGCGCCCCGCCCCTACTGGTGTTCTACGTTTTTTGCACCAACAGGGTGATGTCCCTGTTGGTGTCGCCGTGCAGCGGAAGGTTCCGTCCGCTGACTGCGTGGCACCGGACGCGGTGCCATACACGCATGGGCAAAATGCCCCATTTCCGTGCATCTATTGCAGCGAATATTCTTCTTAAATTTCGGTTGCTTCGTGTTCGAAGCAACCGCAACTGATAGGTCCATCGGCTCTGGACCTCCACCGCCCATGCTCTGGCGCGGGTGGCTGTTTCTTGAGACGAAGTGTGAACTTCGTCTGCCCGACTGCTGCTTGTTGACATGCTGTTGCGGCATGTCAAAAGCGAAGGGCTGTTGAGCCCTTCGGCTGTACCCAGCATGCGATGACGCTGATCGCATGCTGAACTCTTCACGGATGCTCATGTCAATGGCATCCCTTAGAGTCTTTGGCGGGTGACGGTAAAGACTCTGTTCGACGGTACCATCATTGAGTCCCTTCATGAAGCCAGTGACCTGCATAGCAGGGGGCACCGGCTCATACACAATATTTGACAGCAAATATTGCGTCTTCTGAGCGTAAGCTTGAAGGTCAAGCTTACCTTGCCGGAGTTCCATGAACTCCTGCCGACTACTTAGCTCCATTTCTGGAGCTTCAAAGTTGATCTTTAGCTCAGCTTTTAATTCCTGATAAGTAAGGAACGCAGAGTCATCAGTGGCTCTGCGACTCATCGCCCATGCCCTGGATCTGCCGCCTATACATGTTGTGGCGAAGTACGCCTGTTGACGTTCGTCAACAGTATTTTGCGCAGAGATGGCATCTTCCACCTCTGCGAACCATCTACGAAGGGGCTCGCCCCCTTCACCGGTAAAGGGCGGTACTCGCGCCTTTACCACTTCAACGCTATGCGTTGCAGGTGCAGGTGCGGTCCGCGCTGCCTCTTGCGCGGGCCGTTCTGGATTTTCTAGGTGGTTTCGCCTAAAGCGATTCACCACCTCTATCGCTTCCTCCGGGGTCTTACCCTGGAGGAAGGTAAAAATGTCGCTCCCCATGGACCGAACCATTTCTACCGTCGCGTCTTTACTACGCGACGAGAAGTGGGGGAAGTGTTTATTCACCTCTTCCAGCGTTCTCTCTCGCTCGGCAGGCGTCATGTCTCACGACTTGATGCCGAGCGGCTCTTAATCTTCGCTCCGCTAGCTAACTAGCGGAACGGAAATGTGGTCGTTAAGACGGACCACAAAGTGCTACCAGGTGTAACAGGACTGATCCTGTTACAGGCTTACACTGTAATTGCGAGGAAGAGCGCAATACAATAAGGGAAGGATTAGTTGGTAACAACTAATCCTATACTAAAAGTAAATATAAGTATTTACTTATTCTTTAGAACGCAAAATTAAGAGTGTTTATTAAATGGGTGGTTAGCGGCTAACAGTATAGTAGTTACCTAACTAATATAATAATATCAAGTATTAAACTAACTGTACTATTAGTTAACCTGCTTGATTCGGTATTTATACTGAATCGACTTTTCCTTCGTAGATTATAATAAATTATAATCTATTATTTGAATTTCAGACAACGCTCTGAAATTCAACTGTGATATTCTAACTTGAATATCAATTATGTAATGGTACCCCATTACAGATATCGTCACGGAACTGCGCAAAGATATCTGGTACAGGCGTGAGTACAGTCTCTTGATCAGTCCCACCAGCAGAATCCGAGCAGAGCGGAAAAACTATGTCTGTAGCAGAGGTGACAAGTTCAAACAGAGATAAAATGCGTGTGATGTACTCTGCACTGGCACAGATTAGCATAGAAACTTGCTTGTCTATGTCTGTCGCCATGTAACGGTTAACTTGGCCAATTGCCGAAGATGCAACAGCGCTAACGGGGTGTTGATGTCGTCGCTCAAAGGGCGAAACAATTTGTCCTTGCAGTCAAGCAGAGCGCCATGCAGCACCTTCTCCACAGGTGTCCACTTCTGCGTCTTTTCGACGCCAGTTCACGTAGACGTGCCTTGACGTTAGCAAAAGACTCCGTAAAGAAACGTTTAACACCCACCACATCGTCCATTGAGTGTCATTGTAGTCCAAGAATGTGCATCAAAACCCCTCAACGGAAAACTATTATAAAGGTAGATAGATGTAAAGCGCTATTTTAACCAATAGATACTATTAGTAGCAATATTCATCTCTATTGGTCGAAAGTCACGTGGGGGGGGGTGCCCCTAGGGTGGAGGGGGGTGCGGGTAGGGCGACCCTTAAATTAAGTTTAATACTTAACCTAATAAACGCAAGTATAAAGTTGGGTATGACCCATAAACTTGGCTACTTACCCAAAATGCATTTTGTCGAAAAGTGCATCCACCCATTTGCGCCTAGCATCGGCCAATCCGAAGGGAACGAGTCAGGCAGCAATTGTGCTAGGATCATCGCTGAGATATACCGCCACCTCTGTCCAGACCTTTCTCGACGGCTGCGGCCGGGGCGCGGGTCTTTCCAGCATGCTGTATCGCTTAGAATAATTACATAGAAGGGGGCGTTGTAAGAGTTACCAAATTTAGATGCGGAGAGACCTCCCGCGCAGCTATGATACTCGACAATGCCATCGTTTTGATTTGATTTGTGTGGGATCACAGTTCCTCCTAGCTGCTACTCAGCTGACGTTTCGAAAACAGACAGAGAAGTTATCTATGCGCATTGCAGCGCCGACATTTGCTCGAAACGCCGTCTGAGCTGCCGCATATGCTGCGTTGAGATTTGACGAGCTATATGATTCGTTCTCGTACGCAAGCGAAAGAATCGCGTTATTTGCTGTGCATCGACCGATTATGTTTGCCACAGCTTTCAGAAAGGTATTCTCTCCGCGGCAAGCCTAGTTCCCGTCATTGGGGCACTCAAACTTACCCGCGTCGTACTTGATTCAAATTTGCAACGTCCATTGGCTAACTCACAAGCCATCATGGTACCACCATCGAATGCGTCACGATGATGGTATCTGCGATATTCTCCGACGACACGCTACTAGTGCTGCTTACAGAAATGGCAAAATTGCACACCTTCTGCTGCAGTGTTGCTTCTGTCCAGGCATGGTCGACAGTTTTTAAACTGCATATTTGATGGACGAGCTGTTGGAAGGGCGCGCTTTTTGCGCAGCAGCTAGCGTCGCCGTTTTGGTTGTCAAGTGACTTTCAGGTGAAAAGGTGATGTATTGTACATAACTTTAGGTTAGGTACATAACACTGCATATTTGCATACTATTAGTTTTATGTGCATACTTAATTCTAATAATTCACTTCTGAATTGATTTTCGACTTACGTGGTTATTACGAGTGGTTAGCAAGCACGCAACTGTGTGTGCTTTGCTTGGATTGATTTTACGTGGATTATCTAGTATTCTGCAGTGGCAGCTGGAGTGATTATCACGAATTGGATTCTCGTGCTTTACGTTGGTTTGTTTGAGTTGCTGGTCCTTACGTTCAAGTCGCTAAAGGACGGTGTAGAATTGGATTACGTTACGTACTTGATTACTCACTGTTACGCTAATTGTTAGCCTTTCGTTTGTACTGGAATATTACGCAGCAGTACGTGGTACTTGGAACCTGCGTGCAAGAGTACGTGCAGACATATGGACGACGAAGAGTTTCATCAGGTTATGAGCCTAAGTGGGGGTAGTAACTCAACGGTTCGGACAGTCACCCCGGAAGATATGATGCAGTTATATGCGGGGTTGAGGAGTCGTTTTGACGACTTGGAGTTGTCGCTGATTAAGGGCGCGTCGGCAGGAACTACCGTGCCTGCGTCGAAGGGAGACACCAAGATGAGCTTGGCCTCTTTGGATGGTAGCGACGAAGAAAAGGAGGACGCTAACGCCGAAAGCACTGGCAAAGTGTGCTTCAAAAGTATTAGCAAGGCGGGTAAGGACGTGTTTACACGAGGTGGGGGCACGAACCCCGGTAACACCTACGTCCAGCCGCAGAAGGTGTTCACGCAACACCATGCAGCGAGTCAATTTCAGCGGGCGCGTTCGTCACCCATAAATATGCAACAGGCATATGCAGCGCCTGGGAACGCGCAGCCAGCATATGTAGCGCCTAGGAATGCGCCGCCGTGATATACAGTGCCTGAGAATGCGCAGCAAGCTTATGCAGTGCCGGGGAATGCCCCGGCAGCGTATGCAGCGCCCGGTAACGTGCAGCAGGCTTATGTACCGCCTGTGAACGTGCACACAAGGCACTATGGAATGCCGAGGCCACCGACGGCCAAGGAAAAGAAGTTGCAACTTCGGCCGTTCGACGGGACCGAAGCGTATAAGGGCCTTGGGTCAGGTTTTTGGGGCTGGGGCACCAAGTATTTCCGGCAAATATCGATCGCCGAGGAGTGTTGCGGTTTCAGATGGACCGAAGATATCAAGGTCGAGTTGCTGGGCCCCTATTTAGCCGGCCCAGCGGAAGCGTATTACGACCGGTTTGCCGAAATCTGGTGGCAAGAAGAGCCAGCATTATGGCATATAATGAAAAAGATGCTAGCCGCATTTAGCGTGCGCATAACGCATGCAGAACGAATGAAGCTACTTGGTGCGCGCAAGGCACAAGGAAGAAGTTGGTCGGACCACTTCTTATATTTGACAGCAGTGGCAGACGCAGTTGGGTCCAACTGTGATGCGATGGTGCTAGATAATATATCTACCATGCCATGCCTGAGCTGTCAAGCGTGCTGATGTCCAGCTATAACCACCTGCGTACGGACTATCTGCGGCAAGACGAAGAGATTTGCCAGTTTGCGCAGGCTGTTGAGCTCAACAGCCGGCGTCAGAGAGGGCACGGGACCGGAACGGTCAACATAATTGTGGAGAAGCCTAAAAAGGCTCTACAAACTAAAAATCACGGCTGCTACGGATGTGGCGAGCGGGGGCATCTCAAAAGAGATTGCCCAAAGAAGAAAAAGGTCCAGAAAGAGGATTACGCTTTGATGATCGCTGGTGATGATATAGGACCCGGTCGAGATACGTGGATCCTCGACAGCGGCGCAAGTGTACATCTGACACCAGATATCACTTGTTTGTTCGACGTAAAGACCGTCGATCGACAGTGCCACCAGGTAGATGGAAAGACATTCGTCCTAAACAAGAAGGGCACCATTTTTATTCGTTTTATGCACGGAGACGTCGAGACTCGAGTGAAAATCAAGGACGTGTTTTACGTAGAAGGAGCCGCTCGAAGCATTTTCTCGTATGGAGCTTTCGAAAAAGGCGGTCTCGTGATTGACTACGTGAATGGAGAAAGGACGCTGGTCAGACATGACACACGCGCGCCGATTTCCCGAGTACGTGCAGTAAACAATGTGTTCACCGTGGATGGTGAAGTGGATAATCTCAAGAAAACTTATAAAAATATGATTATGTCGGTACAATACCCGATAGAGGACAATTACGTACCGGAAGATGACATTCAAAGTGGTTCCCTAACGCATTTTCACGTGCGAATGGGTCACCTGAATTTTGAAACGATTCTCAAGTTGGCGCAGGATCCCTAATACGGAATTCGGATCACGGATGAGACGCGCAGGCACTGCGTCACCTGCGCCCAAGGGAAACAGACGAAGAATGACCAAGAAAAAAAGGACAGCGGTAAGAACGCGCCTATAGACCGGATCGGTGGCGTGATTTGTTCCGACCTCAAAGGTCCCATCACACCGAAGGATCGGCTAGGCAACCGTTACTTAGTCAATTTTATTGACTTTAAAAGTAATTATACCAGGATATTTCTGGCGAAGAGCAAGGACGCGGCTGCAAAGAAATTTGAACACTTCTTGGCGTTTTTCGAAAGGACATTCGATTGCAAGATTCACGTTCTGAGAACTGATGGTGGAGCCGGGTACCGAAATGTGGATTGTTTTTGTCGCAGTACCGGCATCGCTGGACAGATTAGCGAGGCCGGGAACCAAGCGAGCAACGGCAAGGCCGAACGCATGCATCGGACCGTAATGAATATGGCCCGGTGCATGTTGTTTGGAAGTGGCTTAAATCTATCGTTCAGGGGGGATGCGGCGGAATATGCAGCATATGTGCTGAACCGCACCCCAACGAGTGCGAATCCTAGGCGGATGTCGCCAGTCGAATTGTTGACAGGGAACAAGCCAAATTTGGGCGCCATTGTTACGTTTGGGTCACCATGTACGGTGTACAGGAACCCTGGCAAGAACACGCTAGCGCACCGCGCGCAAGTTGGCGTAATTATCGGTAGGAGTGAGGAGACAAAGGGATTTAAGGTCTACTTGAAGGCTGAGCGAAAGGTGACCGTGACGCAGCACGTGAAAAATGTTGACACGCTTACGGACGTTCAGAATCGACAATTAAAGGTCAGAGAAGACGAATAGAGCAGTGCGGAGCTCACACCAAGAAATCGTGTCTCGGATAACAATGAATGCAAGTCGGATGGACCGCCAAGTGGCCAAGAGTCAGAAGGAGCACCGCGGTCCGCAAGCGTCGAGCAGATGGAAAGGAAGAAAAAGGCGCGGAAACCACGTTGGACGAGGGACCTTCATGTTACGCGCCAGTACGCCGAGCGCATGGCTCAGGCGGAAAGCAAAAAAGAAAGTGACGATGACGCGAACGAAATTGGAGAAACCGTCAATATGATGATGGAGGGCGACCCGAGAAATTATCGGGATGCGTTTGGGTCGCCAGGACGCGGAAAAATGGGTCGACTCCATGGACCAAGAAATAAAGTCGTTGGAGGCAAACGACGTGTGGGAAATCGTGAAGAAACCCCCAAATTCGAATTCTTTGCACTCGAAGTGGGTGTATAAAATTAAGACGGATGCAAATGGACAGGTGGAACGGTACAAGGCAAGGTTAGTGGCCTGCGGAAACGAGCAGCGTTTCGGGGTGGATTACGAGCTAACCTTCGCCGCTGTCATGGAAATGACCACTTCCGTTTCATTTTGATGATCGCTTGGAAGTGGAAAGTACGGGCGATGCACGGGGATATCCCCAACGCTTACGTGAAAGCGTTGGAGGATGAAAATGAAATTTATCTGTTAACCCCTAGTGGAATGAAGTTGGAACCTGAAAAGGTTAAGAAATCAAAAGTCGAAAGTTCAAGCGATGTGGTGTTCAAACTAAATAAGACGCTTTACGGTTTAAAACAAGCAGGTAGGCAATGGAACCGCCTCCTGCACTCCAAGTTGATGAACCAAGGTTATGAACAAAGTTTTACAGACGGCTGTCTGTACTTCAAGAAAGTTCGTGGTGATATCGTGGTGGTTGGAGTTTACGTGGATGATCTGTTGGTCACGGGCACGATGCAGGAACATGTAAATAATTTTTTCGAAGAATTAAAGGACCTGGAAACCAAGAATTTGGGTGAAGTAACACAGTTTTTGGGCATGCGTGTGGAATACAAAGAAGATCAAGGTTACTTTCTGGATCAAGAGGTAATGATCAAGGACCTCCTCAAGACGTACGGCATGGAGGAGGATAACGCAGTAAAGACGCCCATTTGAGATGAGTTCGAGGACCAGAATCTGAAGGATCAAGAGATGTTGCCAAGTAGCGTAAAGGATGGATCGCCGACGGTGAAGAATTTTCAGTCGTTAACTGGGAGTTTGTTGTGGATCGCGCGTTGTTCGAGGCCGGACATTGCGTTTGAAGTCCACAAGGCCACGCGCAGGGCACATGCGCCCTCGAAGTTGGACTGGATGACCGCAAAGAAGATCTTGCGCTTCCTAAAAGGCACGGCGGGTATGAAGCTACGCTTGGAGAATGGAGATAACGCGAAATCTAACAAGAATGATGAGGTTAGCGTTGAAGGATATTGTGACGCTGATTTTGCTGGCTCGAAAGAGGATCGCAAGTCTACAAGTGGCGGAGTTTTTTTTTTGTGGAAGGGTGCATAGTTGTAACAGGACTGATCCTGTTACAGGCTTACACTGTATTTTGCGAGGAAGCGCGCAATACAATTAGGGCAGGATTAGTTGGTAACAACTAATCCTATAATAAAAGTAAATATATAAATATTTACTTAGTTTCTAGAACACAAAATTAAGAGTGTTTATTTAATGGGTGGTTAGCGGCTAATAGTATAGCAACTAACTAATTAATATAATAATATCAAGTCTTTAACTAACTGTACTATTAGTTAACCTGAAAGATTCGGTATTTATATCGAATCGACTTTTCCTTCTTAGATTATAATAACTTATAATCTCTTATTCAAATTTCAGACAACGCGTCTGAAGTTAAACTGTGATATTCTAACTTGAATATCTATTATGTAATGGCACCCCATTACATCACCCCCCACTTAATGTGGTTGGCCAATAATAACTCTTATTTTGGCCGATCATGGGTGGCACTTGTTGGTCAGAATTTCTCATTCACCAACTGATTGACCATCGACTCGATGGTCAAGACACACGGCGGCGGCGCTCTACAGATCGCTTCTGAAAACAATGAAGGAGCTTCTTCCTCCGCCTCAGCACTAGGTGCTGAGGTGTTGAGTGACAACAGTGACGCTGCATTAGCAGCGTCAACTACGCAAAGGTCGGAAGACGTACCGTCTTCGACCACAGATGCTGCTAAGGCGGCATCTGACAAGAAACAGGGAGATGTTGCTAATGCAACATCTCGCACGATGGCAACTTCCGAATGGCGAGTTGCCAAGAGGGCCATGTTCGGGAGTTCTGACTCCATACAAAGTGATGGGGATACATATGTCCCCACTAAAGGATCTAGCGAGTCGAAACTCGCTAGGTGCTCATCGCCCTAACAGCGATGACGACTCTGGTGTTGCTGTCAGCTATGACAGCGACAATGATTTTCACAGGTGGTTGCGGGAACGCAGAGCCCCAACTGTACCAAGTACTTCTCCACGTCGGGGTGATTTAACCCCGGCGCGTGGTGTTGAAGCAGGCGGTGCTCTGCCTGCTAAAAGGGCTCGAACAGAAGCGGCGGCTGCCGCTTCTAAAGCTTATCATCGTACGGAACCACATGTTCCGTACAGAGTGGGGTTTTGGACCCCTGGCTGGGCTATTGCCCCCAACAGTGGCGGTCACCGTAAACG
>JAPDHQ010004206.1:0-14502 GCA_026184515.1 Peronosclerospora sorghi | reverse complement strand
CGTTTACGGTGACCGCCACTGTTGGGGGCAATAGCCCAGCCAGGGGTCCAAAACCCCACTCTGTACGGAACATGTGGTTCCGTACGATGATAAGCTTTAGAAGCGGCAGCCGCCGCTTCTGTTCGAGCCCTTTTAGCAGGCAGAGCACCGCCTGCTTCAACACCACGCGCCGGGGTTAAATCACCCCGACGTGGAGAAGTACTTGGTACAGTTGGGGCTCTGCGTTCCCGCAACCACCTGTGAAAATCATTGTCGCTGTCATAGCTGACAGCAACACCAGAGTCGTCATCGCTGTTAGGGCGATGAGCACCTAGCGAGTTTCGACTCGCTAGATCCTTTAGTGGGGACATATGTATCCCCATCACTTTGTATGGAGTCAGAACTCCCGAACATGGCCCTCTTGGCAACTCGCCATTCGGAAGTTGCCATCGTGCGAGATGTTGCATTAGCAACATCTCCCTGTTTCTTGTCAGATGCCGCCTTAGCAGCATCTGTGGTCGAAGACGGTACGTCTTCCGACCTTTGCGTAGTTGACGCTGCTAATGCAGCGTCACTGTTGTCACTCAACACCTCAGCACCTAGTGCTGAGGCGGAGGAAGAAGCTCCTTCATTGTTTTCAGAAGCGATCTGTAGAGCGCCGCCGCCGTGTGTCTTGACCATCGAGTCGATGGTCAATCAGTTGGTGAATGAGAAATTCTGACCAACAAGTGCCACCCATGATCGGCCAAAATAAGAGTTATTATTGGCCAACCACATTAAGTGGGGGGTGATGTAATGGGGTGCCATTACATAATAGATATTCAAGTTAGAATATCACAGTTTAACTTCAGACGCGTTGTCTGAAATTTGAATAAGAGATTATAAGTTATTATAATCTAAGAAGGAAAAGTCGATTCGATATAAATACCGAATCTTTCAGGTTAACTAATAGTACAGTTAGTTAAAGACTTGATATTATTATATTAATTAGTTAGTTGCTATACTATTAGCCGCTAACCACCCATTAAATAAACACTCTTAATTTTGTGTTCTAGAAACTAAGTAAATATTTATATATTTACTTTTATTATAGGATTAGTTGTTACCAACTAATCCTGCCCTAATTGTATTGCGCGCTTCCTCGCAAAATACAGTGTAAGCCTGTAACAGGATCAGTCCTGTTACAACTATGCACCCTTCCACAAAAAAAAAACTCCGCCACTTGTAGACTTGCGATCCTCTTTCGAGCCAGCAAAATCAGCGTCACAATATCCTTCAACGCTAACCTCATCATTCTTGTTAGATTTCGCGTTATCTCCATTCTCCAAGCGTAGCTTCATACCCGCCGTGCCTTTTAGGAAGCGCAAGATCTTCTTTGCGGTCATCCAGTCCAACTTCGAGGGCGCATGTGCCCTGCGCGTGGCCTTGTGGACTTCAAACGCAATGTCCGGCCTCGAACAACGCGCGATCCACAACAAACTCCCAGTTAACGACTGAAAATTCTTCACCGTCGGCGATCCATCCTTTACGCTACTTGGCAACATCTCTTGATCCTTCAGATTCTGGTCCTCGAACTCATCTCAAATGGGCGTCTTTACTGCGTTATCCTCCTCCATGCCGTACGTCTTGAGGAGGTCCTTGATCATTACCTCTTGATCCAGAAAGTAACCTTGATCTTCTTTGTATTCCACACGCATGCCCAAAAACTGTGTTACTTCACCCAAATTCTTGGTTTCCAGGTCCTTTAATTCTTCGAAAAAATTATTTACATGTTCCTGCATCGTGCCCGTGACCAACAGATCATCCACGTAAACTCCAACCACCACGATATCACCACGAACTTTCTTGAAGTACAGACAGCCGTCTGTAAAACTTTGTTCATAACCTTGGTTCATCAACTTGGAGTGCAGGAGGCGGTTCCATTGCCTACCTGCTTGTTTTAAACCGTAAAGCGTCTTATTTAGTTTGAACACCACATCGCTTGAACTTTCGACTTTTGATTTCTTAACCTTTTCAGGTTCCAACTTCATTCCACTAGGGGTTAACAGATAAATTTCATTTTCATCCTCCAACGCTTTCACGTAAGCGTTGGGGATATCCCCGTGCATCGCCCGTACTTTCCACTTCCAAGCGATCATCAAAATGAAACGGAAGTGGTCATTTCCATGACAGCGGCGAAGGTTAGCTCGTAATCCACCCCGAAACGCTGCTCGTTTCCGCAGGCCACTAACCTTGCCTTGTACCGTTCCACCTGTCCATTTGCATCCGTCTTAATTTTATACACCCACTTCGAGTGCAAAGAATTCGAATTTGGGGGTTTCTTCACGATTTCCCACACGTCGTTTGCCTCCAACGACTTTATTTCTTGGTCCATGGAGTCGACCCATTTTTCCGCGTCCTGGCGACCCAAACGCATCCCGATAATTTCTCGGGTCGCCCTCCATCATCATATTGACGGTTTCTCCAATTTCGTTCGCGTCATCGTCACTTTCTTTTTTGCTTTCCGCCTGAGCCATGCGCTCGGCGTACTGGCGCGTAACATGAAGGTCCCTCGTCCAACGTGGTTTCCGCGCCTTTTTCTTCCTTTCCATCTGCTCGACGCTTGCGGACCGCGGTGCTCCTTCTGACTCTTGGCCACTTGGCGGTCCATCCGACTTGCATTCATTGTTATCCGAGACACGATTTCTTGGTGTGAGCTCCGCACTGCTCTATTCGTCTTCTCTGACCTTTAATTGTCGATTCTGAACGTCCGTAAGCGTGTCAACATTTTTCACGTGCTGCGTCACGGTCACCTTTCGCTCAGCCTTCAAGTAGACCTTAAATCCCTTTGTCTCCTCACTCCTACCGATAATTACGCCAACTTGCGCGCGGTGCGCTAGCGTGTTCTTGCCAGGGTTCCTGTACACCGTACATGGTGACCCAAACGTAACAATGGCGCCCAAATTTGGCTTGTTCCCTGTCAACAATTCGACTGGCGACATCCGCCTAGGATTCGCACTCGTTGGGGTGCGGTTCAGCACATATGCTGCATATTCCGCCGCATCCCCCCTGAACGATAGATTTAAGCCACTTCCAAACAACATGCACCGGGCCATATTCATTACGGTCCGATGCATGCGTTCGGCCTTGCCGTTGCTCGCTTGGTTCCCGGCCTCGCTAATCTGTCCAGCGATGCCGGTACTGCGACAAAAACAATCCACATTTCGGTACCCGGCTCCACCATCAGTTCTCAGAACGTGAATCTTGCAATCGAATGTCCTTTCGAAAAACGCCAAGAAGTGTTCAAATTTCTTTGCAGCCGCGTCCTTGCTCTTCGCCAGAAATATCCTGGTATAATTACTTTTAAAGTCAATAAAATTGACTAAGTAACGGTTGCCTAGCCGATCCTTCGGTGTGATGGGACCTTTGAGGTCGGAACAAATCACGCCACCGATCCGGTCTATAGGCGCGTTCTTACCGCTGTCCTTTTTTTCTTGGTCATTCTTCGTCTGTTTCCCTTGGGCGCAGGTGACGCAGTGCCTGCGCGTCTCATCCGTGATCCGAATTCCGTATTAGGGATCCTGCGCCAACTTGAGAATCGTTTCAAAATTCAGGTGACCCATTCGCACGTGAAAATGCGTTAGGGAACCACTTTGAATGTCATCTTCCGGTACGTAATTGTCCTCTATCGGGTATTGTACCGACATAATCATATTTTTATAAGTTTTCTTGAGATTATCCACTTCACCATCCACGGTGAACACATTGTTTACTGCACGTACTCGGGAAATCGGCGCGCGTGTGTCATGTCTGACCAGCGTCCTTTCTCCATTCACGTAGTCAATCACGAGACCGCCTTTTTCGAAAGCTCCATACGAGAAAATGCTTCGAGCGGCTCCTTCTACGTAAAACACGTCCTTGATTTTCACTCGAGTCTCGACGTCTCCGTGCATAAAACGAATAAAAATGGTGCCCTTCTTGTTTAGGACGAATGTCTTTCCATCTACCTGGTGGCACTGTCGATCGACGGTCTTTACGTCGAACAAACAAGTGATATCTGGTGTCAGATGTACACTTGCGCCGCTGTCGAGGATCCACGTATCTCGACCGGGTCCTATATCATCACCAGCGATCATCAAAGCGTAATCCTCTTTCTGGACCTTTTTCTTCTTTGGGCAATCTCTTTTGAGATGCCCCCGCTCGCCACATCCGTAGCAGCCGTGATTTTTAGTTTGTAGAGCCTTTTTAGGCTTCTCCACAATTATGTTGACCGTTCCGGTCCCGTGCCCTCTCTGACGCCGGCTGTTGAGCTCAACAGCCTGCGCAAACTGGCAAATCTCTTCGTCTTGCCGCAGATAGTCCGTACGCAGGTGGTTATAGCTGGACATCAGCACGCTTGACAGCTCAGGCATGGCATGGTAGATATATTATCTAGCACCATCGCATCACAGTTGGACCCAACTGCGTCTGCCACTGCTGTCAAATATAAGAAGTGGTCCGACCAACTTCTTCCTTGTGCCTTGCGCGCACCAAGTAGCTTCATTCGTTCTGCATGCGTTATGCGCACGCTAAATGCGGCTAGCATCTTTTTCATTATATGCCATAATGCTGGCTCTTCTTGCCACCAGATTTCGGCAAACCGGTCGTAATACGCTTCCGCTGGGCCGGCTAAATAGGGGCCCAGCAACTCGACCTTGATATCTTCGGTCCATCTGAAACCGCAACACTCCTCGGCGATCGATATTTGCCGGAAATACTTGGTGCCCCAGCCCCAAAAACCTGACCCAAGGCCCTTATACGCTTCGGTCCCGTCGAACGGCCGAAGTTGCAACTTCTTTTCCTTGGCCGTCGGTGGCCTCGGCATTCCATAGTGCCTTGTGTGCACGTTCACAGGCGGTACATAAGCCTGCTGCACGTTACCGGGCGCTGCATACGCTGCCGGGGCATTCCCCGGCACTGCATAAGCTTGCTGCGCATTCTCAGGCACTGTATATCACGGCGGCGCATTCCTAGGCGCTACATATGCTGGCTGCGCGTTCCCAGGCGCTGCATATGCCTGTTGCATATTTATGGGTGACGAACGCGCCCGCTGAAATTGACTCGCTGCATGGTGTTGCGTGAACACCTTCTGCGGCTGGACGTAGGTGTTACCGGGGTTCGTGCCCCCACCTCGTGTAAACACGTCCTTACCCGCCTTGCTAATACTTTTGAAGCACACTTTGCCAGTGCTTTCGGCGTTAGCGTCCTCCTTTTCTTCGTCGCTACCATCCAAAGAGGCCAAGCTCATCTTGGTGTCTCCCTTCGACGCAGGCACGGTAGTTCCTGCCGACGCGCCCTTAATCAGCGACAACTCCAAGTCGTCAAAACGACTCCTCAACCCCGCATATAACTGCATCATATCTTCCGGGGTGACTGTCCGAACCGTTGAGTTACTACCCCCACTTAGGCTCATAACCTGATGAAACTCTTCGTCGTCCATATGTCTGCACGTACTCTTGCACGCAGGTTCCAAGTACCACGTACTGCTGCGTAATATTCCAGTACAAACGAAAGGCTAACAATTAGCGTAACAGTGAGTAATCAAGTACGTAACGTAATCCAATTCTACACCGTCCTTTAGCGACTTGAACGTAAGGACCAGCAACTCAAACAAACCAACGTAAAGCACGAGAATCCAATTCGTGATAATCACTCCAGCTGCCACTGCAGAATACTAGATAATCCACGTAAAATCAATCCAAGCAAAGCACACACAGTTGCGTGCTTGCTAACCACTCGTAATAACCACGTAAGTCGAAAATCAATTCAGAAGTGAATTATTAGAATTAAGTATGCACATAAAACTAATAGTATGCAAATATGCAGTGTTATGTACCTAACCTAAAGTTATGTACAATACATCACCTTTTCACCTGAAAGTCACTTGACAACCAAAACGGCGACGCTAGCTGCTGCGCAAAAAGCGCGCCCTTCCAACAGCTCGTCCATCAAATATGCAGTTTAAAAACTGTCGACCATGCCTGGACAGAAGCAACACTGCAGCAGAAGGTGTGCAATTTTGCCATTTCTGTAAGCAGCACTAGTAGCGTGTCGTCGGAGAATATCGCAGATACCATCATCGTGACGCATTCGATGGTGGTACCATGATGGCTTGTGAGTTAGCCAATGGACGTTGCAAATTTGAATCAAGTACGACGCGGGTAAGTTTGAGTGCCCCAATGACGGGAACTAGGCTTGCCGCGGAGAGAATACCTTTCTGAAAGCTGTGGCAAACATAATCGGTCGATGCACAGCAAATAACGCGATTCTTTCGCTTGCGTACGAGAACGAATCATATAGCTCGTCAAATCTCAACGCAGCATATGCGGCAGCTCAGACGGCGTTTCGAGCAAATGTCGGCGCTGCAATGCGCATAGATAACTTCTCTGTCTGTTTTCGAAACGTCAGCTGAGTAGCAGCTAGGAGGAACTGTGATCCCACACAAATCAAATCAAAACGATGGCATTGTCGAGTATCATAGCTGCGCGGGAGGTCTCTCCGCATCTAAATTTGGTAACTCTTACAACGCCCCCTTCTATGTAATTATTCTAAGCGATACAGCATGCTGGAAAGACCCGCGCCCCGGCCGCAGCCGTCGAGAAAGGTCTGGACAGAGGTGGCGGTATATCTCAGCGATGATCCTAGCACAATTGCTGCCTGACTCGTTCCCTTCGGATTGGCCGATGCTAGGCGCAAATGGGTGGATGCACTTTTCGACAAAATGCATTTTGGGTAAGTAGCCAAGTTTATGGGTCATACCCAACTTTATACTTGCGTTTATTAGGTTAAGTATTAAACTTAATTTAAGGGTCGCCCTACCCGCACCCCCCTCCACCCTAGGGGCACCCCCCCCCACGTGACTTTCGACCAATAGAGATGAATATTGCTACTAATAGTATCTATTGGTTAAAATAGCGCTTTACATCTATCTACCTTTATAATAGTTTTCCGTTGAGGGGTTTTGATGCACATTCTTGGACTACAATGACACTCAATGGACGATGTGGTGGGTGTTAAACGTTTCTTTACGGAGTCTTTTGCTAACGTCAAGGCACGTCTACGTGAACTGGCGTCGAAAAGACGCAGAAGTGGACACCTGTGGAGAAGGTGCTGCATGGCGCTCTGCTTGACTGCAAGGACAAATTGTTTCGCCCTTTGAGCGACGACATCAACACCCCGTTAGCGCTGTTGCATCTTCGGCAATTGGCCAAGTTAACCGTTACATGGCGACAGACATAGACAAGCAAGTTTCTATGCTAATCTGTGCCAGTGCAGAGTACATCACACGCATTTTATCTCTGTTTGAACTTGTCACCTCTGCTACAGACATAGTTTTTCCGCTCTGCTCGGATTCTGCTGGTGGGACTGATCAAGAGACTGTACTCACGCCTGTACCAGATATCTTTGCGCAGTTCCGTGACGATATCTGTAATGGGGTACCATTACATAATTGATATTCAAGTTAGAATATCACAGTTGAATTTCAGAGCGTTGTCTGAAATTCAAATAATAGATTATAATTTATTATAATCTACGAAGGAAAAGTCGATTCAGTATAAATACCGAATCAAGCAGGTTAACTAATAGTACAGTTAGTTTAATACTTGATATTATTATATTAGTTAGGTAACTACTATACTGTTAGCCGCTAACCACCCATTTAATAAACACTCTTAATTTTGCGTTCTAAAGAATAAGTAAATACTTATATTTACTTTTAGTATAGGATTAGTTGTTACCAACTAATCCTTCCCTTATTGTATTGCGCTCTTCCTCGCAATTACAGTGTAAGCCTGTAACAGGATCAGTCCTGTTACACCTGGTAGCACTTTGTGGTCCGTCTTAACGACCACATTTCCGTTCCGCTAGTTAGCTAGCGGAGCGAAGATTAAGAGCCGCTCGGCATCAAGTCGTGAGACATGACGCCTGCCGAGCGAGAGAGAACGCTGGAAGAGGTGAATAAACACTTCCCCCACTTCTCGTCGCGTAGTAAAGACGCGACGGTAGAAATGGTTCGGTCCATGGGGAGCGACATTTTTACCTTCCTCCAGGGTAAGACCCCGGAGGAAGCGATAGAGGTGGTGAATCGCTTTAGGCGAAACCACCTAGAAAATCCAGAACGGCCCGCGCAAGAGGCAGCGCGGACCGCACCTGCACCTGCAACGCATAGCGTTGAAGTGGTAAAGGCGCGAGTACCGCCCTTTACCGGTGAAGGGGGCGAGCCCCTTCGTAGATGGTTCGCAGAGGTGGAAGATGCCATCTCTGCGCAAAATACTGTTGACGAACGTCAACAGGCGTACTTCGCCACAACATGTATAGGCGGCAGATCCAGGGCATGGGCGATGAGTCGCAGAGCCACTGATGACTCTGCGTTCCTTACTTATCAGGAATTAAAAGCTGAGCTAAAGATCAACTTTGAAGCTCCAGAAATGGAGCTAAGTAGTCGGCAGGAGTTCATGGAACTCCGGCAAGGTAAGCTTGACCTTCAAGCTTACGCTCATAAGACGCAATATTTTGCTGTCAAATATTGTGTATGAGCCGGTGCCCCCTGCTATGCAGGTCACTGGCTTCATGAAGGGACTCAATGATGGTCCCGTCGAACAGAGTCTTTACCGGCACCCGCCAAAGACTCTAAGGGATGCCATTGACATGAGCATCCGTGAAGAGTTCAGCATGCGATCAGCGTCATCGCATGCTGGGTACAGCCGAAGGGCTCAACAGCCCTTCGCTTTTGACATGCCGCAACAGCATGTCAACAAGCAGCAGTCGGGCAGACGAAGTTCACACTTCGTCTCAAGAAACAGCCACCCGCGCCAGAGCATGGGCGGTGGAGGTCCAGAGCCGATGGACCTATCAGTTGCGGTTGCTTCGAACACGAAGCAACCGAAATTTAAGAAGAATATTCGCTGCAATAGATGCACGGAAATGGGGCATTTTGCCCATGCGTGTATGGCACCGCGTCCGGTGCCACGCAGTCAGCGGACGGAACCTTCCGCTGCACGGCGACACCAACAGGGACATCACCCTGTTGGTGCAAAAAACGTAGAACACCAGTAGGGGCGGGGCGCCCTACTGGGAATGTTATCCCACATGCCGACATAGGGAATGTGAGGGTAATAGCCCCAGACGGGACTATGTCCTGTAAAAAGGTGCAGGGTGAAGATAAGCCTCTTATCACACTGGAGGTTAAGCCGCACGGGAGCGATGTCCCCATGCGAGCTTTGTTTGACACAGGAGCGTCAAAAAGTTTCGTTAGAATTCAGAGTATAACGCTGTTGAGCTTCGTGGAGGTAGAAACCCCACGAAGTATGTTGTCAGTCCGGTTAGCAACAGGTGCAACCGTGACTATTCCAAAGCGTGTGATTAAAAGGCGCTTCGAGTTGAATGAACTGTCATTCGAGGATGAATTCATTGCCCTCGATTTAGATGACAAGTTCGATGTGATACTTGGAATCCCCTGGATGTCCAAGTTTAAACCTTCGATCGACTGGGTTAACCTATCGATCGACTGCGGCGGACCCACAGGATCTGATCACCCTGTGTGTAATCCGGCTGTATCAGAAGATACAACCGCAGCGTCGGACAGTCTGGTGGATAGCGATGGCACCACCAGGTCTGTTCCGACACGATCAGCGGAAGGTACCTTCGCTGGTGAGAGTCCAGAGGGACTACCACACGCAACGGAAGAGTCGTTGCGTGTTGGAGAGAAAAATTCCACGGGTGATAAAGACCACCGTGAGAATGAAATAGTATCCACAGTGGGAAACACCCACCGTGAGAATGAAATAGTATCCACAGTGGGAAACACCCACTGTGCGATCGAAGGTTCCAACACGACGAAAGAATTCCGTGTTGATGAGAGTGAGCTCACGATAGAGTGCAATCGTGAGCACAACTCCGTGGTGGCCAGTTCCCACCACGTTGCGTTAGCCATGCACGCGGGTGATAAAGACCACCGTGTCTCAGAACAGGCGGCCGATCATACGAGTACATCTGATCGCCAAGAAAATTCCATGGTAGGCAGTGGCCACCATGATGGTGAGTATTCGCACACGGTGAATCGTAATCACCGTGTAGCAGTCAATCAGACGAGTGCGTCTGATTGCATGGGCAGTTCCGTCGAGACGATCAACGTCTTGACGCAAACGGAGACCAGATTAGCTACCCAGTCTCTGTCGATGGAACACCCTCTGAAAGAAGGTTCGGAGGTGATGGCTCTTCCAGCGCTAAGCTGGAAGAAGTTTGTGAGAAACTTGCACGATGGTCAGATCGAACAGATCTGTATCATCGTTGCAACAGATGATGTCGTGGATATTCGTGAACGAATATACACATTACAAGTGGAAAACATTGGGAAAGATGTTCACAATGATTAAACGAGAGTTCATCGCTTTGAAGCGCAGAGCTGGGAGTCGCTTAAAGCGACCTCCCCATTTTATGAGGTACTTAGGGAATACGCTGACGTATTCCCAGAAGAAGTACCTAGCGAGCTCCCTAAGGATAAGGGAACTCATCATGAGATTGACCTCGTGCCAGGCACGAAGTATTGGGTTACGCGGCAATGGCCGTTGCCGCGTGATCAGGTAAAAGCGATCGTCGAGTTTTTCGAAGCTCGTCGTAAAGCAGGCCAAGTGCGGGAGTCTATCTCACCGCACTCTACCCCCACCTTTTGTGTGAAAAGGTCCACAGGTGGGTGGAGAATCGTTCACGCTTACAACAAGCTGAACGCAGCGACGGTACCGGCGCAGAAGCCGATACCGCGAAAAGATGTCATCATTGATGGCATGTGCGGGAGCACCATCTTTAGTGCTATCGATCTAAGAGAGGGAATTTATCAAATCCTAATGCGTGAGAAGGATATCCCTCTCACGGAAGTAAGCACCCCAAGCGGCATGCTTTGGGAGTGGCTTGTTATGTCACAGGGGCTTCGAAATGCCCCTGCTACGTTTAACAGATGCGTAACGCATCTATTACGCCCGGTGCGAGAATTCGCACCGAGTTATTTCGATGACGTGTTCATCCATAGTAAGGGTGAACACGATAAAAGCGATGTAGATGTCCATAGGGAACATCTACGTCGAGGGTTAGAGCTTAAGCATAAGCTCTATGAAAATCTAAAGAAGTGCACCTTTAGTGCACCTGAGATACCCGTTCTTAGATGCTTTGTGGGCAAGCACGGGGTGAGTCCTGATACAGAAAAGATCAGGGTGATCGTTGAATGGCCTACGCCAAACAACGTTAAGGAACCTCTAAAGTTACTTGGGTTGGCAACATATTTGCACAAGTATTCGTGCAACTATGCTGTGTTAATACGACCTCTTTCTCAATTGCTTAAGAAAGATGTTGAATGGCATTGGGGTACCCAATGCCAAGATGCTTTTGATGCAGTCAAGAAAAACTTGACTGAAGCGCCTGTCTTGGCTATAGCCGATAACGAGCGTCCGTTCCACGTCGTTTTCGACGCGAGCGATTTCGCTATCGGCTGTGCTTTGATGCAGCGTGATCACGATGATCGTGATCGCGTAATCTGCTATCAATCGCGTCAGTTGCGCCCAGCCGAGCGCAACTATCCAGTGCATGAAAAGGAACTCCTTGCCATGAAGTACGCACTGACTAAGTTTCGGATCTATCTATTGGGAGATAGACCGTTTGTGGTTTACACGGACCATGCGTCGCTACGCACGGCCGTGAATTCACCACACATTTCTCAAAGAATGGCTCGACGGCTGTCATTCTTTGCTGAATACAACTTTACGGTTGAATACAAACCCGGAAAGTTGAACGTGATAGCGGATGCGCTATCACGAAGGCCCGATTACGAGACGAAACCGTCCGTAACCGAAGGTGCCAGTGCAAACGCGATCCGTTGCACTGCTTTGTCGTCGTCAATTATACGACAAGTACGCGAGGCGTACAAAACAGACGAGGAGACACGTCTGTTGATTGATTACTTAAGTAATCAATCAAGTGAGAAGCGAGACGAACTCCCAGAGATCCTCCGCGCTTGCGTGCATCGATATCGACTGCACGATGGTCTGCTGCTTTACAGCACAGACCAAAAAGATGAAAGTCGCATCGTCGATCCAAACCATGATGATCTCAAACATCAAATTATGTTTGTGTATCATGATGCACCGATTTCGGGGCACCAAGGTCGAGAGAAGACATACGCTTCTCTCGCACGTGACTTTTACTGGAGAAAACCAGTACAAGTGGGTACGAAAATACGTACGATCTTGCGAGATTTGCCAGCGCGTTAAGCATGCGCAGTCTGCACAGGCTCCGCTGCAATCTCTGCCGGTTCCGACAGAGTGTTGGAAGTCCATTTCAATGGACTTCGTATTCGGTCTTCCACCCGACAATAGTCGGAAGACCGGAATAGTGGTCTTTGTAGACCGTTTCAGTAAGATGGTACATCTTACTACAGTATCAGCGAATGTAACCGCCGCTCAAACAGCGCGGATATTCGTTGATACGGTATTCCGTTTGCACGGAATTCCGGAAGACATTGTCTCGGATCGAGATCCGAGATTTACAGGACGTTTCTGGCAAGAAACGTTCTCATTGTTGGGAACTGCGGACCATCCAGAAACGGATGGGCAGACGAACGGGTTAACCGCGTTCTCGGAGACATGTTGCGATCATACGCACATGCCTTTGACCAGTGGAGTGACTATCTCCCACTCATTGAATTCGCGATTAACAATTCGGTGCATGCTTCAACTAAGCATACACCGTTCTACGTGAATGCCTTAAAGAATCCACGAACCCCGGCTTTACTTGGCGGTACGACAAGTCTAAGTGGGGGAGGGACCCGCTCAAATTTTGAGCGAGTCAATGCCAAGTTGCGACTGCAACTTGTGAACAAAACGATGGCCCTTCTACTGAAAATACAGTAGAAGTGGAAGCAGCTTCAATTAAAACTGAAGCTGCATATGATGAATATGTGTCTGCATCAATGGCTGCAGACAATGAGGGCAACGCACCTACTGCTGATAAAGCAGTAGATGAATTCGTATTACAGCGCCAAGCTGTAATACGCTATGTAAAAGATGCACTTGCTTCTGCTTTGGATAAGCAGAAGCAAAATGCAGATAAGCAAGGAAGGAAGAACAAAAACTCCTTTCTTAAAGGCGAATTGGAATTATAAGTACTACCAATTTGCCTATACATGCAATAAGCAACCTCCCTACACGAAAGTTGCTTCCTAAGTACATTGGACCTTTCAAGGTCCAAGAGATTCGGGGGAATGCCTATACCTTAGACATTTCCACAGCAATGCGGCTCCACCCAACATTATATGTTGGGCGGATCAAACCGTATCATTCGGCTTCGTCTTACGACGAGACGTAGAACAACGGAAGATACCGTGCTTCTCCAAGTCTCCCAAGAGATACTTTTAATCGGCTTCCAGCCGTTGATGAGCAGAGCGGAGAGTTATTACCTCCGCTTTCGACTGCTCAAGATCAGCCTTGTGCCGATCGAGCTCTCCCTTATAACGGGAAAGCTCAATGTACAGAATATCATTCTTCTGCTGAATGGCAGTGTGCTCCCCGAAGATGTCGCGGACATCTTCGCGAAGAGACCGATATGTCTTCACAGAGTGAGACATATCGCTGCTCAAGGAGGAATAACCCTCCTCGAGCTTGCGGAGCAAAGAACCATGCTCCGCAACAACAACGGCGAGGGAATTCTCAACCTCCGCCTCCCTTGATTGATAATCAGGGTAATAAGCGATACATTCTCGAGCGCTTGATCTCGAAGCGATCGGTTCCTTCGAAGAAGGGGGAGCGTACCGAGTACTTAGTACGCTGGATGGGTTACCCCCAAGAGTTCGACTCTTGGGAGCCGATTGAGGTTCTGAGGGCCGACGCCCCAGACCTTTTGACTGAGTTTGAGAAGAAGTCTCAAACTCATAATGCGAAGTAGCATCAACACTAGGTGCTGATGCGTTCAGGGTATCAATTAAACCCTGAATTTCGGCGGGTACGGTAAAACCACCGTACCCCCGCAACTCCTCCTCTGACGGACGAGGAGCGCCCTGCGTACACCGCGGGCAAACGAGGTGAGAAGGGACACCACACTTTAACCCTTCTTTGATGCAAGCAAAATTGATGTATTCCATTTTGCCTGTTCGTGAGTGCTTTAAAAAGCGCTCGCGCATTACGTGAACTTTATTCACGTAATCATCTGGGCTTTTGTTGTAGTTGTCAACAAAAGCATTCCAACTCTGAGTCAGGGCGTCTTTATCGTCCCTGTTCCTCCTTGACCCTTTCCGGCTCGAATAATATCGAACCTGGAAAAAGAGGTCAATAAAGTACAGACGTCGATCGTCTGTACTTCGATCGAATCGACGTGACTGGATGTCTTCGCAGTCATCCAGCACGTTGATATCGAACAACGCATACTGGCAGTCTCGTTTACGGTGACCGCCACTGTTGGGGGCAATAGCCCAGCCAGGGGTCCAAAACCCCACTCTGTACGGAACATGTGGTTCCGTACGAT
>JAPDHQ010004204.1:0-10883 GCA_026184515.1 Peronosclerospora sorghi | reverse complement strand
GGTGACTCACCAAAACTTGCGTTCTTGACACTTCTTGAGTCTGATAGGCTGAAAAGACCCCCTTGTTTAAACCAATCCGAAATTAGACCAAATGCCTTGACAAAACTTGACCAGAAGTGTGCCAAATTTTGGGCACGCTTCTCCACAGCCGCCCCTGAGTCAGACCGTGTCGCACAACGACAACGGTCTGACCTCGTCCATCAAATTCAGTTGAACCTTGGTCATTCAGACTTTTCCGACATGGAGCAACCATCTTCTTCAGCCGTTCCAGGTACTTGCACTGCTGGACTTGACCTTCTTGTATTTTCTTAAAGACCGTTCTTGTAGACACCTCGCATACCACGTCATCGCATGTCACTTCGCCCGTCCGGTCGGTCCGGTCTGGCAGCCCCCATCGTTCTACTGCACCTCAGACATCGGCAGGGCATCAGACCGGGACCGACGCGCAGTTGCAAGACGCACTTGAAGAGATCGCACGTCTCCAGGAGCAGATTACTCAACAGGCGACACAACGTAAGCATGCATGTCTGGTCTTCACCATGGACCTGTTCTAACCTTCGTTTGTCTTCATCCCGTATACCTCCAGCCCGTATACCTCCTGGCATCAGCAAGGCAATCAATGCCCCGCATGCCGCCGATCGGCAGTCGAACACGCATGACCTCCAGCTGCGTCAGATTTTGACCGGACTAATAAACGCGCGCAATAGGTTGACCCGCTTGGAGGCTCATCAGCTTCATCTTCGGGAGCAGCTTGTGCTGGTCCAACATCAGCAAGCAGAAGACCTGCTTGACCAGACCACGTTGAGCATTCAAAGCGACGACCTCGAGAGGCGTCTCACTGAGCTCCGAATTTCGATTCAAGACCAGACCGAGGAGGTACGGTCTTGTGAACGCAAGTCGAACGATTGGACGCAGGCAGCGAACGGTCGTCGGGCGTTATTACAAGAATGTCATCAGTGCTTGGTTAACCTGTTGCGTCCTCGTCGGCATCCGGTTGCTGCCTCCAGCGTAGACCGGTCTGCGTCGGCCGCCTTGGTGGACCTACACCGGGACCAAGACCAAGGCCGTTCATTGGCCGAAATTCCCCAGCCCAAAATTCGTCAAAAGTCTAAGAAGCGCGCGGACGCGCCGCGTCCCTCGAGGGCGCGGCGCACTGCGTGCGACCCTGAACTCGAAGGGAAGCGTGCGGTGTCTCGTAAGCGAGCCAAGATACAGGCGCCCCTCGTGAGCCCAAGCTTGGACGAGGATGACGACAGTAACATCTCCAAAAACCAAGCGCCCTCGACCGCCGGTGCTGACCGTGCCAAGTATTCAGAGGTCTCGTCCTGGGATGACTCCGGCGAAGACTCCGGTGATTCGGAGTTTGCTGTCCCCATCCCAACCTAGTCGCGAACAAGTCCACATGAAAGTTTTGTTCAAGTTGAATCAGCTTCGGAGCAGACCAAGAAGACCGATCCGCATGGTGGCGTTACACCACCTCATGCGTCGACAAAGTCAACACCTACGGTCTTGCCTGGGACGTCCAAGCTCCACAAAGATGCTTTTTTGGCCAACGTGGCAATCGAAAGTTCTTCCCTTCCGCCACGAACACGTGAGGATACTTTGCCGTGGTCGCCAGGGCAGATCGGTTGTTTACGCCGGTCTACCCTGACCAAGCAGCTCCTGGCCCGGTCTTTCTCTTGTCCAGACCATTGGCTTTTCCCGCCGGTGAAGAAAGTTCCTGCCGCGTCGGAATGGCTGCCGGAGTTGATCACGTCGGCACAGATCTCCTTCTTGTACGCTGACAAGCCGTGGAAGATTTTCGAGCATCCCAAGCTGGGGTTCATCTTCCACTCGACTCCGTGGGCCAATGCTTTCATGAGTCGGGTGAAATATTTTAACAAGACTCACGCTCAAGCCATCTGGGAGGCATCCCACTATCTGCTGCTTCCCCCTGAACGAGTTCGGCAAGACCCTGGATTGGCGACCATCCAGAACAAGCTCAAGCGGCGTCGGATCAGAGCGGGTGAGGCCTGGCAGTCCTTGTGCCAATATGTTTTGTACGGGATTCTGGCCCACGAGTGCTACGTCGATATGTTCTTATATCCAGTTGTACTTCATATGCCGCGGCGTCGCGTCGAGAGGACCTGGCTGCTGGCTGACGGTGGCACATGGTACCCCGGTCTTGGGTGCATTACACCGGTCTTGGACCTCAAGGATTCTTTGGTCCAACTAGACCAACAAGAACCTTGGCGTAACCAGTATCAGGACCAAGTTGAAAAGCATCCGTCGTTGACCGTCGGCCGTCTGTGGGGTGATGGCGAGTGAGGTCATAAGTAGTCGACCAGATAACACTTAATATATATCATCGTTCTTTTTCACATGTTCGGTCATCAAATCACTTGAGCTAATTCCACCACTTTCTACAGAGTTGCACTAGACACGTTATCACCAACCGTTCCACCTACATCGCGAAAAAACAATCCACGTTCGTCACTCCACTATTCCAATTCGTCACATATTCACAATACACAATACACAAGACACAAGACCTTCCACCTCTTCACACCGGTCGGGAAGACCGATGCTACTGCATGTCTTGGTCTTGGTCTTCATGGGTCTGCATCACTGCGAAACGGTTCCGACTGACTCGGTCCCGTTCGAATTCTCGTAGTAGTGCTCCACAGTTCAGGTCGGACTCATCGATCCAAGTTGTTTCATCATGGTCCTTCCATCGGACCAGATATTCTCGGTGGGTCCGGCCGAACCTGGTCTTCTTGACCGATCGGACATCTCAGACCTTTTCCACTTCAAATTCGTCCTTCTCCAGCGGTCGTTCCCAACTGTCCTCCGGCAGTAATGCTTCATCGAAATCAAACCGTTCTGCCTCGTCTACTAGACAGGGCATTTGGGACGATCAGGAAATTCTTGGATCAGTTTTAACTTGGACACATGTACGATCGGGAAGACCTTGTATTACGTTCCGGTTGTTACTAGACGGGCAGCGTGTTCACCAATCAGCTCGGCAACACAGAAAGGACCGTGCCACATGTGAGCCAGCTTCTTCGCATAGCCCTCCTTCACTCGGTCTAGGTACAACCATACCCTCGCCCATGGTTCTATACCGTGGGGTTGGACCTGGTCGTTGTTCCGGTCTTCCCGGTCTTGTGTAGCTTGACGTAACTTTTTGTTAACAATTTCTCTTGCATGCTGGTAATCTTTCTGGACCTGCATGCGCCAACGTCGAGCATAACGATCGCGGGTCCGAGTGCAGCCAATAGGTATCGCGGCTTCAAGAGTGGACCAGGGGTCCCATCCATACGCAAGATAAAAAGGCGTTTCTCCTCGGACCCGATCGGTCGACGAGTTGAGTGCAAACACCAGCCTTTCTGCGTATTCGTCCCAATCGCGCTGTTCTGGATCGGCAACGTACATCTTGATTGCTCTTGTAAAAGTTTGTACCATACGTTCTGCCGATCCATTCGCTTGCGGACGATATGCCATCGTCGCGCTCTGTTTCTGGCCCAGCATATTGTTAAACGACCGGAACACCTCGGCCATGAAACCGGGTTCTCGGTCGTGTCTGATGACCTCGCTGGAGCCTAACCTTCGGAACACGCATTCTTCGTAACTTTTGGCGATCTGCTCGGCAGACCGGGATGCACTTGACTTCGCAATAACTATACCGGTGAACAGGTCTACCCAGATCAACAACTCAGTATTGCCATATGTCGATTTAGACAGCGACGGTATATGGTCCATCGCTATGACCTGGAAAGGGTAAGTAGCTTCGATATTTCCGGGCGATCGCCCCTTGATTACCGGTCTACCCTTTCCGGTCTCGCAATCCGTACAAAAACCCACATATTTCTGTACACTTCGGAAAAGACCTCTCCAGTGAAAGTGGGACCTGATCTTGTGATACCTTCTGCCTATGCCCTGATGTCCCCCTTCTAGACTCACATGGTAGTGATGGAGGACACCCGGCTGCAGCAACTCAGGTATCACCAATTTCGCCAATCGGTCCCGGTCTGCACTGTCTTGGTCGGCATCGCGGCAGTAATATAGTAAACCATCCTCATCCACTTCGTAACTGTCTGAGATCTTGGCACATTCTTTCGCTTGACCATTCGTCAACTTAGACAATCCACCGCGCAGGTAGGTCTTCAAATTCACAATCCATTCTTCTTCGTCCTGCGCCTTGAGTATCCGTTCTGACCTTAGTCTTTTCACAACAGATTCACTCAACCGTTCCTTTGGGAACGTTTGGTGGGACTTCCGAGCTTTCGGTCTAGTCTCAACCATCACATGCACCTGGTACGGAGCGTTCTTGGGTCCGATCACCTCGGGGAGCCTGTTTATATTCATCAATTCATCAAGAACGGCCTCCTCGGTGACCGTAGCCCCGGTATGGTCTCGCATTGCCTTGGTCGCGAGGTAGTCGGCGCTTCTGTTCCAGTCCCGTTTCACGTGCAACATCTCGTGGTTGGGATGGTCTTTCAATGCCTTCATTACCCGATAATTTAACGACCTCAGCCGTGGATCCTTGCAGTCGATCTCTCCGGTGATCTGCCTGATCACTAGGTTGGAGTCACCACATCTGATGACTCGCCCCTTCTCTTGCGACGACAGCAGGTCCAGACATAGAAGTAGACCTCGGTACTCCGCCTCGTTAACAGTAATATCCGTCGTGAAATCGGCAGCGGCTGAAACTATAGACCATTGTGGCAACTTCCACAATATGGCACTATAGGCGCCGAACTTCTTCTTCACGCTTGCTGATCCGTCAAAACTTAAGACCAAGAGCTCTTCATCATGGTCGACGGTCGGGGGCGGTCTCGAAACTGACTGCCGAGGTTGCTTCCTCGGGGCAATCGCTATCAATGCCTCGTCCACTTCAGACCGAGGGGTGATACTGGCAGCTAATGTGCCCAATATCTCTTCCTCGCCCCTGGTGCACTTAACGACTTCGAGGGTCCACTGAGACAAGACCGCCGACCATCTGCCTAGACGTCCTTCCATCCCATTGGCTGATAATAGCCAGGCCAAAGTAGACCGCCTTGACAGGACCTTTATAGGTTGGCCGACCAGCAGGTTGTAACACACATCCAGAATTCGTAGCACCGCCAGAACTTCTTTCTAGACAATTCCATAGTTCACTTCATTTGGCTTCTGCGTTCTGCTCGTGAACGTGACCGGATGGTACACACCATCATGATCTTGTACTAGAGTGGCCGAAATGGCCCACTGACTAGCATATACAATAATGGTCGGGACCTTTTCGGGATCGAAATGCTTCAAAATCGGTGCCGTCACCATCTTAGCCTTCAACATACCAAAAGCAAACTTTGCACGCTTCATATGGTCTTCGGCCTCCACTTGCGGACAATCTGCAGCAATACCAGAGTCGGCGCCCCCATGTAAAGTTGCCCGGTATTCTTCGCGCAACATATGGTAGTCCACTTCCCGGAGCTCATACAACACATTCGCGTAGATAGCAAAATCTTCGATGAAGCGGCTGTAGTAGTTTAAACTTCTTAGGAAGGACTGCATTGCCTTCAGAGACTTGGGAAACGGGAGGTTGCTTAACGAATCCAGGTCCTTAGGATTAGCCTCTAGACCATTGTTCGAGACCATATGACCTAAATAGGCGACCTTGGACATACCCCAAAAACTTTTTTATGGCGCTGATAGATAGGTTCCAGCGGTCGCATGTCTCCAACAATCGTTCAACCTTCTCGCACAGATCGTTCCATGACGAGGCAGGTACCAGAATGTCATCGATGTACGACCGCCTACCTAGAACGGACGGTCTTCTTTCCCGATCGGGTTCACCCTCTGTAACACATCATAACTTTCGGCAGGGTCCCGATCGGTCTTGATTTTGAAGTGTCCGTACAGTGCGTTGTCTATCAACATTTGATATATCTGGGGTGCGTTCTTCAGACCGAACGGCATACGGTTCTACTCGAAAAGACCAAACGGTGTCACAAATGCGGAAATCTCACGGGCTCGATCAGTCATCGAAACCACCCAAAATCACTTGCCATGTCCAGCGAACAATACCACAAGATCTTGTCCAGGTCTTCCAACAAATCATTAATCAGCGGCATCGGGTAAACCATGAGTTTAGTCAACCGATTTACCAGCCGATAGTCGATGCACAGCCTAATGTCAACGCCGTTCTTCTTGATAACAATTACGATCGGCGAGGCCCATGGCGAGGCTGACGGTCTAATAATCTTGGTGACCAACAGTCCTTTAATGAGATCAGAAAGCTTTTCCCGGTACTGTGGCGCCACGCGTCAACATCGCTGAGCAATCGGCTTGGCATCTCCAACGTCAATATCGCAAATCGCACCACGGGCTGCAGGTGGTAAGGAGTTGCCCTTTCCGATCAGCAGATGTCTTTTCTTCCATATGATATTCTTCAACTTCTCGATCTAGTCTGGACTGTTAAGGTCTTGATGACCCACTTGTAAATCATCCATTGTAACTTCGGGAGAGTCGGCAGACACTTAAGGGAGGACTGCCATTTGGCTTTCCAGCTCCTGAATGTACTGTTCCCCGCCTTCATGTATACAGACTTGTTCATCTTCTGGGGTGATATCACCTAGACCATCTGGACCGGCTGAACGCCCCTGGTCTTGATCGACGGGCTGTCCTTCACTGATATCGGCCTGATTAGGAATACCGTCATGGTCCGACCTAGCAACTTCATGTCCCCTTCTTCCGTTTCTTGCTCCGCTGTCGCCTGGTCTTGTGCTGACACCACGTTGACTAGCCTCGGCTCGTCTACTTGATGGTCCACCGTTCCTGGTGACTGCGGAGCCTTTCTTCGGACCAACATCTTTTTCGGGGTGACATAACTTGGTATTTCCACTAAAGGTGAGGTATCCTCTTCCACCGACCCATCATCGCTGATAAGATCGGTGGTCTATTGGTACGCCAGGTTTTGCCACTCGACATACCGCCTCGACCCAATCGAGACGAACCCCATCTTCCTTGGTACCTTCCCTTCTGCTAACCACATGCCGACAATAGTGTTATTGTCCAGTGTCAGCGGCTTGTCACCGATATTGGTAACACGGACAAAATCACGTCGACCAGCACTCTTTACGAAGGTCGAGACCCACCGATCGCCCCTGGTCAACCACAACTTCCTCGAACGGAAACCTTTCTCGACCGGGGTATCGGCAAACCGGCCAACTGGGATAGTGAGGTCTTGGTCCCACCGGACCAGATCGGTATACGAACCATACAGAGGTCTTCGACCAGCCAACTGGACCTGGACCTCATCCTGGAGCGTAAGCAATCCATGTGACAGGTCTAGGCGAATACCAGATGGGACCATGAAATCCATTCCTAGTAAAGCGTCTTGACCAGCCAACTTGCCAACCCAAGCGCTGAAAAAGTAGACCAGCGATCCCGACAAAGTAATTTTCACACGCGTTCTTCCTTCGGTCATATAAGAGTTTTCACCGATCCCGACGCATTCTTGTCTCTGGGTATCGTCTATACGACATCCGACCTTACGAGCAAAGGCGGAGTCGATTATCGATACTTCAGCTCCAGAGTCGAACAACATCGTCGCCTTCTGGTTATTAATCTTGCCACAGGCTTTCGCCTGCTTGAACCATTTATCAGGCGCGTGATACTTCCAGTATCCGCGGGATTCTCCAGGCAGCAAGTCCAACTGCATAACCACCTTGGTCCGGGAGTACTCATCGGTCTTCAGACTGTAGACCGGATGGTCTCGGTCGACGCAATTTGGAATAGAACGTGTATTGTCGGTCTTATCATCCTTGCCGACATATGCATAGATGTGAACCGTAGAACGCTCGGCTCGATCCAGATTCCAACCTGGCGAGCGTTCTAGTTTAACATCTTTTCTGCGTCCGGCGGAAGCATCCCCGCGTGCTTGTCCGGCACGTACCACTTGCGCATCATGTTAAAAAATTCTTCAATCTTGCAGTGGACGACCTCGTGGATCTCTACACATGACTTGCATACGAAGAGGCAGTGGTCCGTCGGGTGGCCGCGTCTCTCGCACTTCTTGCACACCATCTTCTTCCAGCAGTTTGGACCATCATGTTTGCTCGACCCACAGTGGGAGCACTTCTGACGAGGTCGGTCTGGATCGGACTTGCTTCCGTCCCTTCCCTTCCGGTCCACCTGGTCGGACTTCGACTTGGTCTTCGGAGCAGGTCCCGCAACATAGACGTAACGATACTGATCTTCATCCGATGACTCCTGGCTGGATGGACTTCCACTTTCCCCTTCTGACCCCGTGCTGTCATCAGCTACAATTGCCTTGACCGCTCGGGTCGGTCTGGTCCAAGGTCTCTTGACCGGATCGGTCTGGGTCTTGGAACGATAGCGACCTGATCCACCAGCGGTCTTCGCTCTCATACTACGCGACTGTTGTAACGTCCGCAGGGTCTGTTCGACTTCGCCCGCATCCTTAAGACGCAGTAGAGTAAGCTGGTCCGCCAGTTCTTGATCGTCAAGGGTACTAATATAGTGACCCACATGTTCTAAGGCGGCACCGTTCGGCGGGGTATTCTCTTTGATTGTTATGCCAGCGCGAAGTGCAGCCACGTTCAACCGATGCAAATACTCGATCGGTGTTTCGTCTGCCCGCTTCTGCATATGGTGGTACTTACGGGCGCTTGAAAATCCGGAGTTACAATATTGACCTTCAAACTCCGCACATAACAGGTCCCAGTAAGACCGGACGCCCCGACCCAACTGTTGAATCCAGTTCGCAGCCGGTCCTTTTAACAAATTCCGGAAGATTAAAAAACGTTCACTTTTTGGGGTCTGGTCTCGCAGGAACGCAGACTTGACCCGACTGAACCAAGACCGGGCCTGGTCTTCATCAGCATCCTTGCCGGTGAAGTCCTTGAGGTCGGTCGTCGCGGCCATACGGATGCGCGGAATCGCAGCAGATCCAAAGTCGTAGGCAGTAGTGGAGGCTAAGTTAGCCTTGCGCACCTTGCCTGCGCCTGTACCATCTGACCCACCATGGTCGTCAAGACCGCCGACCGACTCCATATCACAGTCACTTGTCTTGCTTGGTCTACGCGGTCTTGCCGGTTGCGGCTTGCGCCTTCCCTTGCCGGTTGGTTTATCACTTCTAATAGGCTTATCCATAGATGTTACCGATTCCATATCCACATCTTTGCAAACATTGAACCTTGACAGGTAGACCGGTCTTGGACATGTGGTCGCATAGGTGGTCTAACCCGTTCTTCCATGAAACGTTGCATCATCGTCTCAAACATGGCTTGGACGTTGGCTGGCTTCATGGGCAACGTGTTGATACCCTCCTTTTGCGGAACTGAGGCCTGTGGGGCTTGCTGGAGCCCCATTGGAAAACATCCCCTTGCTGCCGCATGTACCTTTTTTGTTCAGACCGGGCATGGTCCACCCCCATGGTCATCCGCTCGACACCGGTCTCCAACTCTGATGAGCTGTTAGAAGCCGGTGGAGACTGGTAGATCGATTCATTATCGGAACCAATGTCAACAAGCTCTGTGGAGGCTTCGGCGACATTCATTGCCGTAGTGGGAGTTGGGCGGCGAACCGCCCCCACCAGTGGCACCAAACGGTCGTGGAGGTCCGACATCGACGCCTCCAGTCTCCAAGCATCAACTTCAAACAATTTATTGACACCGGCGGGGTTCTGCATTTTAATGCCAACCTCCGCCAACATCGCCACCAAATTCTTGACGATCAGTAATGGTCGATCACTCTGGATCGGCTCGGTTGTGGTACCGAGAAGACGGTCGGGGATATGGAGGTCCAACACCCGAAATACCTGGTTTTGGCGAACAAATCGCTCCAATTAAAAAACATAATACATCTTGTCCAGGTCTTGTTCGGTGATAGCTTCATCCCCGACCTTCGACTTTTCTTCGAAGTCGTCTTCGTCGGGTGGCATTCCCAGCCCTTTTCTGGGCACCTTGGGTACCTTGGGGACTTTAGGGAGGTAGACCGGATCGTTCCAGTCAGCCTCCAAGTAATTTTCATCTTTTAGTTTTCCATCAATTTTTTCATTCATACACATAGGATCAGGACCAAGGTCCTGATCCTTTCCGGAACTATAGCAAGACCTGCTATAGTCCCCATCGGCTCCGGTGGGAGCCTTTTGGGGAGGAAAAAACTTATTAGTCCCGATCCGGTCCTCCGCCAGGCCATATCGGACATCGCCATCTTTATCAACAACGAGAACGTATGCGATAGCCTTTCCTTACGTCCTCTCCAGAACGACTCCATATTCAAATCATTCAAATATTCGAATCCAATTTTTGATGGAATATCAGCACGGTGATATCCACGATCACCAAGTGATCCGGGCACGCGCACCATTGTGGTGGAGTCAAGTTCGAAATCGAAAACATTAGCATCCGATAACCTGACTACCACCATCGCGCCCAGCCTTCCAACTTTCGGAGGGGGTACTCCGCGGACCACCACTCGAGATCTGGTCCAATCGTCCGCTGCAAGCAGACGACCGGTCGTCATCAGAACCCACTTGGTACGATTGTTTAGTGTCCATCTCACCTTGTGTACCCGATGGAATGGGCTAGTTACACACTCGGTGGATCGGGATCGCAGATTGGATCGAAGCGTCTTGAATATAGAAGACCGATCTGGGTAGGTATCTCTGGGGCGGAACTCTTCACCCCAGACACAAACAGACCAAAAACACTTCCAAGAGATAACTTCCAATAGGTCGATCGTCCAAACGATCAAGACCTGACCAATCCGAAATAATAAAGGGTAGACCGACCGTTCCGGTCTAGCCCCTGACCAATACGAAATAAGACCAAAACCGGTCTAGTTTCCAAACAATATTAAAACAAGCCAATATGTCCGCGTAAAGACCCAATATCCTC
>JAPDHQ010004203.1:0-13717 GCA_026184515.1 Peronosclerospora sorghi | reverse complement strand
AAGCGGTTAAGGGGAGCTTGTTAAAAGCTCCCGTTCATGCTCTCCCAGACTCTGGGAAACCATTTAGTGTCATCTGCGACGCCTCCGATTTCGCAATCGGATGTGCTTTGTTACAAGCAGACGACGCGGGACGGGAACGCGTGATTGCGTTTGAGTCGAGGCAGCTTAAATCTGCGGAACGGAATTATCCCGTTCATGATAAGGAGCGACCTGCTATGAAGTATGCCCTTGTCAAATTTAGGGTTCACCTACTCGGCTCAAATCCGTCGTTTCGTGGTTTATACTGACCACGCGTCCTTACGAACAGCGACGAAGTCGCCTCATCTCTCCCAACGGATGGCCCGTTGGCTCTCCTTCTTTGCGGAGTACAACTTTGAGGTTAAGTATAAACCTGGCAAGCAGAAAGTGCTTGCAGACGCGTTGTCGCGTCGCCCCGATTACGATCTCGCTCACGCGACATTCATCACCTCGTCTGTTGTGGATCTCATACTCCAGGCTTATGGAAAATACCCACAATGTACGGCTCTTATCGGCGCGTTGGGTGACAAGGGACTTGGCTCGTCTGAGCCTACTTTGTCAAGTCGAGCTAGAGTTCGGTTACACCGTTACAGTTACTGTGACGGTTTGCTATATTATGCGCGAGCGCGGAGGCCACTCTGCGGGTGGTTGTTCCTCATAATGAGGAACTGAAGTACAGAGTCCTCTTTGAGGCACATGACGCCCCTACCGGGGGTCATTTAGGTGGGTATAAGACCTACAGCGCTTTAAGCGCTTTGTATTGGTGGCCCAAGATGTATAAGTGGGTCGTTGCGTATATTCGCACCTGTGAGACGTGTCAGAGGGTCAAACCCTCTGCAGAGTCAGCTGAGCCTTTGGCGAGCTTATCCTTTCCGACGAAGTGTTGGAAATCCATTAGTATGGATTTATCTTCGGTTTTACGAAGGATAAGGCCGGGAACACCGGCATATTGGTCTTTGTAGACCGTTTAAGCAAGATGGCTCACCTGGCGGCAGTGCCAGAGTCCATTGATGGACAAGGAACAGCAAAAGTGTTACTAGACCGTGTCTTTCGACAGCATTGTCTACCCGATTACGTTGTATCGGATCGAGATCCCAGCTTTACGGGACAGTTTTGGGGCGCGATGTTTAAGGTGATAGGCACCAATCTCCTCATGTCCACTGCGGATCATCCGCAGACGGACGGACAAAAAACGGAACGCGTTAATCGCGTTGTTGAGGATATTCTCCGGAGTTTATGTCCGGATTCTCCAAAGAGTTGGATTGAGATGCTTCCGATGGTTGAATTTGCTATCAACAATTCGGTACACGCATCTACGGGGTTTACCCCGTTTTACGTGAACGGATTAGTGAATCCGAGGGTTCCGTTGACGACACGTGTGTGTGGTCCAGGGCTTGAGGGGGGAGGATTCCCCGATGTCAGCCCTGTATCTGTGCGAAAGCAGATCGAAAAGGTTTTATCGACGCGCCTTAGTGTCTTAGGGCACGTTTGCGTTGCCATGGCGGAAAGACAAGACAAGCAGAAGGAACAGGCCGAGTGCAAGGTTCGGCGTAACAGAAAGGCGTATAAAGTAGGAGAAAGGGTTTTATTAAACGCTAAAAAACTTCCTACGCATGCAGTTTCTAATGTGTTAAGGAATAAACTGCGCCCCAGGTTTGTGGGGCCTTTCAAGTTGCTAGCCCGAAAGGGCTTGGTGTAGACCTTGGATATTCCAAAATCCAGATGCAAGAACTGTATGGCGCTGAAATCAGTGAATCGTTAAAAAATGCTAAAGCCCATGGAAAAGCTCTGCAATATTTTTAAGATCATCGGAGTTTTCAACATCTATCGAAGGCGATGCGTACGCATCCAACCTTCTATGTTGGTATGATTAAGCCATACTAGGACCCAGAGGCGGGCCCCCTCTTGGAAGGGGTTGGAAAGGCGAGTAGCCATAAAAGCCGTAAAGAGCGGCAAGTCGGAATAACTCCGACAGGAGTCGAAAGGCAACTCCGCAACTCCACAAAAGTTGACTCGAGAGAGGCAAGCCGCCTCTCGGTGCGTTCAGTCGCACTCTCCTCATCGCGGAATCCTTCCTGGACATCACGGATGCGATGGATGTGTCGATCACAGCGCTCGTGAATCTCACGTCGCAATTGCGCGACCTCCTCCTCCAATTCTCGATACGGAGGGCACTCCACATTATCATATGGAGCGTTTGATGGCGCGACGCCATCATCGGGGTGAAACCCAATATCTGGTGAAGGGGAAAGTTTATTCACATTCACATCACAGAGTTCGTGGGAGTCCGAGACTCCCCTGCGGCAGTATTGCCGTGACGTCGTTGAAGCTTTCGAGCGGGAGAATCCCGCTGCGATTCAACGATCAAAGGGGCGCGAGAAGCCCCTTCACTCCCTGTAGGTGGAAGTTTGCCGGAGGCAGATGCGGCGCTCGCACTGTTCTCCGGTACCGCGTTGGGAGTAGACGCTGGCATAGAGTGTAAAATTGGGGGCACGTAATTACCCCATCGCTTTGGCTCCGGCAAACGCCATGCGCAACGCCCTCTCCACCAAAACGTCACGGGGGAAATATCTGTCGTACAGCTCAGTAAAGCTAGGGAGGAGTTTCTCCCCTTCCTCCCAAGCGCGGAATTTCTTTTCGGCATCCTCGGCACTTTCTCCCGGAGAAAGAACAATAGGAAACTCGTGGAGGTTCACAACAGAGGCACCCTGTGCCTGTCTGTCAATGCGCTCTCGGTATGAGACGCTAGTGAACTGCTTCTGCGTGAGCAGTTGTTCCCGGAGTTTCTCCCGGCGTTCGCATTGATACGGCTGTTTAGCCGCAGGGCTTGGAGTATAGAATGCTAAACCACCTTACCATAGTCCTAGCCAACTTTGGGAGGTCACGAGGACTTTAAACTTATATGCCGCCCGTGGCGGGCGTTTGGGGACGCGCAACGCATCCTTTCGTGCATGTGCGGCAAGTTGGGCTTCTTGAGCCGCATATAACTCATTGGTGATGATCGCCTTCGGCGATCCGGATGTATAATCCGACATTTGCAGGGGGGCGCACTAGCTAGTGCAATTTCCCTACGTGTGGGGAACGGATTGGGTTCCCGACATCGCCGTTCGGCGATGTCGGAGTGGTCAGCCATTGGGGAGATATCCCCAAGGGCATCCACCTCCGATTAATCGGAATAGTCAACCTCCTCTTCTTGAGGAGAACCCTCAGCACTACTAAAAGGTTCTCATGGTTAGCCAGAAGTTCTGGCATTTGTAGTTCTCCAACTAAAATTGATTTATTGCGTAAGCAATAGTCTTTATGGGGAGGATGTAACAGGGTTACATTTGGTTACATTTGGGTATGTTGTGTACATAAGTACACTACGGTTGAGGTCAGTATTGACCGGTCCGAAAGGTTTGGACCTATTGGTTATTTTAACCAATCAGGTCAGGAGCCCTTGGTAGAGGCGTGGCAGCCTGCCACGTCTTGGTACACAGGTGGTGTACACTGCATTTCGGCTAGGTACGAATTTAGTAAGTTCTACTTAGTATTACATATAGTTTGCATTTGTTTAATTAAATTAGGCTAATAACATATTAAATATACATTCAGTTTACAAAAGACGCCAATCCAGCTAGACGCACGACCTCTACCGGTCGCGCGTGCTCTGAGGGTTTGTAGCCAAAAGGAATACCTCCTTTAGCTACTCCCTTTCTTAGGGGAGCCTTGTTTCAAGGCGTTAGTTAATTCTAACAGGTAAACCAAGGGAAATCTTGGCCCCGAGTAATAGAGAACTCTTTTACTAATCTCTTTTACAAGGGCGTATCGGCACATCGCCGCTTAAGGAAAGTCTTCCTCTGTGCGCTAGCCGCACCGTGCGTATACGCACCGGCTACAAAATCTGACTCGTCCATTGTGGATGAGGAGTTCAACTCCTCTTCCGGACGTAACACGACGATCTCGTCGAGTTCACCTGATTTTACAGAAGTCTCAAACTCGTTGAAGGACATCTCCTCCAACGACAACAGTTTGCCTACCCGAGGCAACCGTTCCAGGCTTACGCCTTCCGTGACAACACCTGTCACACTATTCAGCATCCGATAGGACTGCTAACTACTGGTCTCGGGACTCGTCCCGGGACCCAGATGGGGGGAGTCAATTGCCCCATCTATTGGAAGCGCATCGCACCTATCCACAGAGGTCGTTACCTCTACCACCGATGACTAGCCGGTCTCACCTAATAAGGCGTGGTCGGAATCAATTACGACGTTCGAAAGAGACGAACTACGGGTCTCTTCACTTGGTAGCGCCTCGCGCTTATCCACAGGGTCTCTACCCCTACCACTGGAGTCGCAACTTTTTCGCCGAGCACGGCCTGGTCGGAATCAATTCTGACCTGCAGAAGAGACAAACTACGGGTCTCTTCTCTAGAAAGCGCCTTGCGCTTAACCTCAGAGGAATCCACCTCTACCACTGGTGACTCACCAGTCTCGCCTATATCGGCGTGGGGATTAACCGCCGAATCCCCCTCGTCAAGGAACATTTCCTTGACCTCAGTATGACTGATCATTTCAGACATCCCAATCTCTGGCATCTCACGCCAGAATTGCTTTTGCGATCGCGCAAAGGTGAGTTCATGACTCTCCAATGCTTCACCCGATCGCGGGTGTATGAGCTAATTGACTTAGACTTCCAGTGTAGCCGGTGCGTACACGCACGGAGCGGCTAGCGCACAGAGGAAGACTTTCCTTCAAGCGGTGTTTGCCGCTACTTAGCCGATACGCTCTTATAAAAGGGATTAGTAAGAGAGAACTCTCTTACTCGGGGCCAATATTCCACTTTGGTTTACCGGTTAGCGCAAGCTAACGCATTAACACAAGGCTCCCTAATAAGGGGGTAGTTAAGGAAAGACTCCCATTACGCTACTATACTAACTGCGCGCGCGACCGGTCGAGGTCGTGCGTCCTGTAGTCTTTTGAGTGAAATGTAAACTGAATGTATGTTTAATATGTAATTAGCCTAAATTAATTTAAACTAATGTAAACTATATGTAATACTAAGTAGAACTTACTAAATTCGCACCTAGCCGAAATGCAATGTACACCACCTGTGTACCAACACGTGGCAGGCTGCCACGCCTCTACCAAGGGATCCTGACCATATTCGTTTAAATAACCAATAGGTCCAAACCTTTCGGACCGGTCAATACTGACCCCAACCGTAGTGTACTTATGTACACAACATACCCACACGTAACCAGAATGTAACCCTGTTACATCCTCCCCATCAAGACTTGCTTACGCAATAAATCAATTTTAGTTGGAGAACTCCAACTGCCGGAACTTCTGGCTAACCATGAGCACCTTTAGTAGTGCTGAGGGTTCTCCTCAAGAATAGGAGGTTGACTATTCCGATTACTCGGAGGTGGATGCCCTTGGGGATATCTCCCCAACGGCTGACCACTCCGACATCGCCGTTCGGCGATGTCCGGAACCCAATCCGTTCCCCACACGCGGGGAAAATGCACTAGCTAGTGCGCCACCCCTGCCAATGTCGGATTATACATCCGGATCGCCGAAGGAGATCATCAACAATGAGCTGGACGCAGCTCAAGAAACCCAACTTGCCGCACAGGCACGAAGGGCTGCGTTACGCGCCCCGAAACGCCCGCCACGGGCGGCATTTAATTTTGAAGTTCCTCGTGACCTTCTAAAGTGGTCTAGGAGTATGGTAAGGAATGGTTTAGCATTCTATACCCCTGTCCCTGCGGCTGAACAGCCGTATCAATGCGAACGCCGGGAGAAACTCCGGCAACAACTGATCACGGAAAAACAGTTCACTAGCGTCTCATACCGAGAGCGCCTCGACAGGCAGGCACAGGGTGCCCCTGTTGAGAACCTCCGCGAGGTTACTATCATTCTCTCTCCGGGAGAAAATGCCTAAGATGCAGAAAAGAAATTCCGCGCTTGGTCGGAAGGGGAGAAGCTCCTCCCAAGCTTTAAAGAGATGCACAACAGCTATTCCCGTCGTGACGCTTGGGTGGAGAGGGCGTTGCGCATGGCATTCGCCCGAGCCAAAGCGATGCAGCTATTACGTGCCCCTTATCGCACGCTCTACGCCATCGCCCCTGCCCCTGCCCCCACCGCGGTGCCAGAGGACAGTATGAGCGCCACATCTGCCTCCGGAGAACTCCCAACTACTGGGAGTGAAGGGGATTCTCGCGCCCCTTTGGCCGTTTACCCACAGCGGGATACTCCCGATAGAAAGCGTCAAAGACGTCACGGCAATCCTGCCATGAAGTATCTTTTGTAGATTCAATCAGTATGAATATCCGAAAGACGTCGGTTTTTTAGCTCAGTTAAATTATTGAGCCAAAATTTAGCGCCCAAAAAACCTTGGATTATTATCTGCTCCTGGTATTTGCTTTTTAAATTCTTCCCAATATCATCACTAATATTATTAATTTTACGATAAGCAATTGTTTGCTTTCTCAAGTATTTTATCTACTTCGTTCAAGTAAATATTACTCAATGTAGGGGAGTCTCGGACTCCCACGAACTCTGTGAGTGTGGATAACCCTTCCACTTCACCAGATACTGGGTTTGACCCCGATGATGGCGTCGCGCCATCAGACGCTCCACATGATAATGTGGAGTAGACTCCGAATCGAGCATTAGAGGAGGAGGTCACAATTGCGACATGAGATTCGTGAGCGCTGTGATCGACACAGCCGTCACATCTATGATGTCCAAGAGGGACTCCGCGATGAGTGGAGATGCCACTGAACGTTTCGAGAGGCGGCTTGCCTCTCTCGAGACCGTTGCGCAACTTCGTGGTCTCATTTTAGCCCTAGCGGGCTTCCTCTGCCCTGCCGTGTCTTACTGCTCTTATGGCTATTCGCCTTACCACCCTCTCCCAATAGGGGACCCTCCTCCGGGTCCTGGTATGGCTTAAGCATACCCACATAGAAGGTTGAATGCGTACGCATCGCCTTCGGGATGTCCAAGGTATACGAAAAGCCCTTTCGGGCTAGTACCTTAAAAGGCCCCACAAACCTGGGGCGCAGTTTATTCCGCATCACGTTGAAAACTGCATGTGTAGGAAGATTCTTAGCGCTTAATAAAACACTTTCTCCTACTTTGTATACCTTTTCGTTACGACGCCCCTTGCGGTCTGCCTGCTCCTTCTGCTTGTCTTGGCTTTCCGCTATGGCATCGCAGACGTGTCGTAAGACACTAAGGCGCGTCGATAAAAACTTATCGATGTGCTTTCGCACAGATACAGGGCTGACATAGGGGAATCCTCCCCCCTCAAGCCCTGGGCCACA
This sequence comes from Peronosclerospora sorghi, assembly GCA_026184515.1. Taxonomy (NCBI): domain Eukaryota; phylum Oomycota; class Peronosporomycetes; order Peronosporales; family Peronosporaceae; genus Peronosclerospora; species Peronosclerospora sorghi. The sequence continues at coordinate 6,390 of JAPDHQ010004203.1, read as the reverse complement.
CACACGTGGCGTCAACGGAACACTCGGATTCACTAATCCGTTCACGTAAAACGGGGTAAACCCCGTAGATGCGTGTACCGAATTGTTGATAGCAAATTCAACCATCGGAAGCAACTCAATCCAACTCTTTGGAGAATCCGGACATAAACTCCGGAGAATATCCTCAACAACGCGATTAACGCGTTCCGTTTTTTGTCCGTCCGTCTGCGGATGATCCGCAGTGGACATGAGGAGATTGGTGCCCAGCACCTTAAACATCGCGCCCCCAAATTGTCCCGTAAAGCGAGGATCTCGATCCGATACAACGGAATCGGGTAGACCATGCTGTCAAAAGACACGTTCTAGGAACACTTTTGCTGTTCCTTGTCCATCAATGGACCCTGGCACTGCCGCCAGGTGAGCCATCTTGCTCAAACGGTCTACAAAGACCAATATGCCGGTGTTCCCGGCCGTATCTTTCGGAAAACCGAAGATAAATCCATACTAATGGATTTACAACACTTCGTCGGAAAGGATAAGCTCGCCAAAGGATCAGCTGACTCTTCAGAGGGTTTGACCCTCTGACACGTCTCACAGGTGCGTATATACGCAACGACCCACTTATACATCTTGGGCCACCAATACAAAGCGCTTAAAGCGCTGTAGGTCTTATCCCTACCTAAATGACCCCCGATAGGGGCGTCATGTGCCTCAAAGAGTACTCTGTACTTTATTTCCTCTTCATGAGAAACAACCACCAGCGGAGTGTCCTCCGCGCTCGTGCTATAATATAGCAAACCGTCACAGTATCTGTAACGGTGTAAACGAGCTCTAGATTGACTTGACAGGGTAGGCTCAGACGAGCTAAGTCCCTTGTCACCCAACGCGCTGATAATAGCCGTACATTTTGGGTCTTTCCCATACGCCTGTCGTATGAGATCCACCAAGACGAGGTGATTAATGTCGCGTGAGCGAGCTCGTAATCGGTACGACGCGACAACGCGTCTTCAAGCACGTTCTGCTTGCCAGGTTTATACTTAACCTCAAAGTTGTACTCCGCAAAGAAGGAGAGCCAACGGGGAGAGATGAGGCGACTTCGTCGCTGTCCGTAAGGACGCGTGGTCTGTATAAACCACGAAACGACGGATTTGAGACGAGTAGGTGAACCCTAAATTTGACAAGAGCATACTTCATAGCAAGTAGCTCCTTGTCATGAACGGGATAATTCCGTTCCGCAGCTTTAAGCTGCCTCGACTCAAACGCAATTACGCGTTCCCTTCCTGCATCGTCTGGTTGTAACGAAGCACATCCGATTGCGAAATCGGAGGCGTCGCAGACGACACTAAATGGTTTCCCAGAATCTGGGAGAGAAATAACGGGAGATTTCAACAAGCTCCCCTTTACCGCTTCAAAAGCGTTTTGGTGTTTGGTTTTCCAACACCAATCAACATCCTCCTTAAGAAGGTCGGTCAATGGCTGCGCCATTTCAGCGTAGTTCTCGCTGTATTTGTGGAGATAATTGTCTAATCCAAGCCACTTCCGTAAATCTCTAAGATTTACAGGCGAAGGCACTCCACAATGGCTTTCACCTTCGCAGGATCCGCCCGCACTCCATCCTTACCGATGAAGCATCCGAGAAAAGGAATTTCCTCAGTACCAAAGATACATTTGGATGCGTTTGCATATAACTTATGCTCTCGCATACATTATAGACCGCTCGAAGGTGTATCAGGTGCGTCTGAACATTAGACGAGTCGCCTAACGCACGACTATGAACGAATATATCGTCGAAGTACGTCTGAGCGTACTTTATATGAGGGCGGAAGAGTTGAGACACCAAGCGATTAAAAGTCGATGGCGCATTCGCCCCTGTGGTATACAAGCCACTCCCACAGCATACCACTAGGCGTGCTGACCGCTGTAAGCAGAATATCGGATGCTCGCATGAGAACTTGATAATACCCGTCCACCAGATCTAAGGCACTGTACACAGTACAGCCCACGATATTGTTCTGGAGGACATCCTTCCGAGTAATCGGAGTCTGCATGGGTACAGTAGCTGCATTCGGCTTGTTTTACGCATGCACAATGCGCCACATTCCGTTCGGCTTACGAACACAAAAATGGGAGATGAGTGGGGAGTCTTGCTATCCCGTACCATCCCTTCCACTTCTTTCCCCTTGAAGAATGCGTCGATGACGTCGCATTGCTCCTTGGGGAGAGGCTACTGCCTAGTGACGCAGTATTTGGTTCCAGGAACCAAATCGATTTGATGTCTGACTCCCCGATCCGGTGGTAACCCCATCGGCGGGTTGTCACTAATGACATCGTCGAATTCCTTTAGTAAGGAATGGTAAGGGTCCTCAGGATCCGAAGGGATCTTGAGTCCCCTTCGGGCATTCAATGCATGTTTGGTTTGCACCAAACGGACTAGTCCATCGTGGATGAGGAGTTTAACTCTTCTTCCGGACGCAACACGACAATCTCGTCAAGTTCACCTGCTTTCGCAGCAGTCTCAAACTCGTTGAAGGACATCTCCTCCAACGACAAGAGTTCGCCTACCCCAGGCAACCGTTCCAGGCTTACACCTTCCGTGACAACACCTGTCACACTATTCAAAATCGGTTTGGACTGCTGACTACTGGCTTTTGGACTCATCCCGGGACCCAGATGGGGGGAGTCAGTTGCCCCATCTATTGGAAGCGCATCGCGCCTATCCACAGAGGTCGTTACCTCTACCACCGGTGAATCGCCGGTCTCACCTAATAAGGGGTGGTCGGAATCAATTACGACGTGCGAAAGAGACGAACTACGGGTCTCTTCGCTTGGAAGCGCCTCGTGCTTAACCACAAGGGTCTCTACCCCTACCACTGGAGTCGCAACTTGTTCGCCGAACAGGGCGTGGTCGGAATCAATTCCGACCTGCAGAAGAGACAAACTACGGGTCTCTTCTCTAGAAATCGCCTCGCGATTAACCTCAGAGGAATCCACCTCTACTACCACTGGCGACTCACCAGTCTCGCCTATATCGGCGTGGGGATTAACCGCCGAATCCCCCTCGTCAAGGAACACTTCCTTGACCTCATTGGGACTGATCATCTCAGACATCCCAATCTCTGGCATCTCACGCCAGTATCGCTTTTGCGATCGGGAAAAGGTGGGTTAATGACTCGCCAATGCTTCACCCGATCGCGGGTGCGTTGATCCAATAGACTTAGACTTCCAGTCTATCCATGGCTCGTGGCGTTCCAGCCACTTCATGCCCAGAATGAGGTCATACCTCTAGTCCAAATCCAGGACTAGGCAACGTTATAAGCTGTCGAAGTCTGCAGACTTCAGCTTAAGGTCAATCGAGACCTTGGGTACAGAAACCTGTACGCCCGTCGCAAGACGGACCGTGCCAACGTCACGAGAACGTGCCTCTAGGGCCTCGGCATACAGCAGACTCTTCTCCACAGAAGCTCGTCTGACATAATTTTCAGACGCTCCAGAGTCTATCAAGACTCTCCAAGGCTTATCAAAGCATTTCACTTCCGCAATGACGACCAGCATCCCTGGCTGCTACACCAACTCGGTGCTAGAAAGCACCGTTTCCCTCGGGTCATTGTGCTGTCGGCCCCTACCTTGGGGCTTAATAGCACTGAGGGATCCCCTAGTAGGGTGCCCCGCACCTACTGGGAGCCGTCGTTTCCCGAAGGCTTGGGCGAGGGATTTTTAACCACCCTTGGCCCCTTAAGCGAATATTTCGCTGGGTTTTTTTCTGACTTCTATTCCGCAGATGATCCGTGATTCCATAAAGGAAGCATCTCAGCGGTCCATTCCGCTGCAGCATGGCCAGGAGCTCCGCCTCAGAACCCAGCGAAGCAGAGTCTGCGTGACTCTTAGCGGAAGGTTTTCCTTACGCTTCGACCTGACTCAGGTCCATGGGTTCGGGACCCACCTTAGAGGAACGAAAGTTCCTTTCGGCGTTGAACGCCATCTTAAACGCCTCCCCCAGGGATTGGGTCGGCATCGGAACATCTCCGAACGTGCTGGCCCTTCTCTCAGGCCTCCCATGAAGACGGGAATGGACACATCGTCCGAATACGCTTTCGCGTACATCCCTGCCAACAGGGTCTTAAGTTCTTGGATATATGTTTCCAAGTCCTTAGTGCCCTGACGGCACCTCAGAAACGCCAGCTGATTCTGTAGAACCAGATCAGGCGTGGCATACATGTCCATAAGCTTTTGCTTACGGACTTCCCAGGTCGGGAACACGTCCATGACCGAATCCGAGCATGTAAAAGCCCATGCACGGGATTTATCCGTAAGATGGGTCAGTGCAAGTTCCACTTGCAAGTGATCCGCGATCACATTCGTTGTGGCGACGGCCGTTTCGACCTCTCGAAGCCACGCATAAAGGTTATCACCCTTTTCACCGGTGAATTCCTTTATCTTAAAGGACAACGGGGGACGCACCCCCGTGGACGTGGAACGACTTCCACCAAAACTCGCCTCTTGGGCGATGAGGGCATTCACCCTCGCCTTTACGGCCTCAAGGCCCTGCTCTACTAGGAGCTGCATGCCTTCATCACCCAGTATTGATAACAGCCTGTTAAAGGCTTCCTGCTGGACGAGGCTTAACCTTTCCCAATGTCCTGATTCATCCTTTTCATCCTTTGCAGAGGATGCCGTAGCCTACCAACACAAGTGTTGGATTGAATACAAGTGCTACCAGATGTAGCCGGTGCGTATACGCACGGTGCCGCTAGCGCACAGAGGAAGACTTTCCTTAAGCGGAGATGTGCCGCTACTTAGCCGATAAGCCCTTATAAAAGGGCTTAGTAGGATATAGCTCTCTTACCCGGGGCCAAGATGTCCCTTGGTTTACAAGTTAGTATAAACTAACGACTTGATTTAAGGCTCCCTTAATAAGGGAGTAGCTAAAGGAGGTATTCCTTTTGGCTACAAACCCTCACAGCACGCGCGACCGGTAGAGGTTGTGCTTCAAGCTGGATTGGCGTGTTTTGTAAATTGAATGTATATTTAATATGTAATTAGCCTAAATTAATTTAAACTAATGTAAACTATATGTAATACTAAGTAGAACTTACTAAATTCGTACCTAGCCAAAATGTAATGTACACCATTTGTGTACTAACACGTGTCAGGCTGCCACGCCTCTACCAAGGGCTCCTTCCCTGATTGGTTAAAATAACCAATAGGTCCAAACCTTTCGGACCGGTCAATACTGACCCCAACCGTAGTGTACTTACGTACACAACATAACTAAATGTAACCTGAATGTAAGCCTGTTACAGTTTTGGTGCAAATCAAACAGGCATTGAATACCCGAAGGGGTCTCAAGATCCTTGCGGATCCTGAGGACCCTTACCATTCCTTGTTAAAGGAATTCGGAGTTGTCATCAGTGACAACCCGCAGATGGGGTTACCACCGGATCGGGGAGTCAGACATCAAATCGATTTGGTTCCTGGAACCAAATACTGCGTCACTAGGCAGTAGCCTCTCCCCAAGGAGCAATGCGACGTCATCGACGCATTCTTCAAGGGAAAAGAAGTGGAAGGGATGGTACGGGATAGCAAGACTCCCCACTCATCTCCCATTTTTGTGTTCGTAAGCCGAACGGAAAGTGGCGCATTGTGCATGCGTAAAACAAGCCGAATGCAGCTACTGTACCCATTCAGACTCCGATTCCTCGGAAGGATGTCCTCCAGAACAATATCGTGGGCTGTACTGTGTATACTGCCTTAGATCTGGTGGACGGGTATTATCAGGTGCTCATGCGAGCATCCGATATTCCGCTTACAGAGGTCAGCACGCCTAGTGGCATGCTGTGGGAGTGGCTTGTTATGCCATTGGCTTTTGAATGTGCCAGCGACTTTTAATCTCTTGGTGACTCAACTCTTCCGCCCTCATATAAAGTACGCTCAGACGTACTTTGACGATATATTCGTTCATAGTCGCGCGGAAGGCGACTCGTCTGATGTTCAGACGCACCTGATACACCTTCGAGCGGTGCTCGAATGTATGTGAGAGCATAAGTTATATGCAAACGCATCCAAATGTATCTTTGGTACTGAGGAAATTCCTTTCCTCGGATGCTTCATCGGTAAGGATGGAGTGCGGGCGGATCCCGCGAATGTGAAAGCCATTGTGGAGTGCCTTCGCCTGTAAATCTTTAGAGATTTACATAAGTGGCTTGGATTATCCCATTATCTCCACAAGTACATAGAACTACGCTGAAATGGCGAAGCCATTGACCGACCTTCTTAAGAAGGATGTTGATTGGTGTTGGGAAACTGAACACCAAAACGCTTTTGAAGCGGTTAAGGGGAGCTTGTTAAAAGCTCCCGTTCATGCTCTCCCAGACTCTGGGAAACCATTTAGTGTCATCTGCGACGCCTCCGATT
>JAPDHQ010004202.1:0-10899 GCA_026184515.1 Peronosclerospora sorghi | reverse complement strand
GTTCCTTGTTTGTTCGCTGGTGTTCGCCGCGTACTTGTAGGTAATCCGCACATCTTCCGTGTCCCTTCTATATCCTGTCTATGTACACCACGGTGGTACGTACTACTATACCCACCGTGGTACACATGGCGGTACCTACTTATGTACTACTGTATCCACTATCTGCGTCCACTATCAGGCCCCTAATTTAGGTCCTAATATTAGTCATAATATTAGGCCCCCTATGGGCCTAATAAAATGTCCAACATTAGGCCCTATTTTTGCCTAATTAAAAAGTCCGCTTTACGACAATCGCCCTTGAGTCTCGTCCCAGCCGTACAGCGGTTGGGGCGAGGGTCGATCATGCCATTGATTCTGGGGATCATACTGCCGTTGGAGAATTGGTCGTTGCACATCGATCAGGTCACCATCAACTGTCGATCATCACCCATCATCTGCCCCGTCTCCCCTCAATCAAGCCCAGTTCCATCAGGCGGTTACAGTTGGGGCTGTCCACTGCGATCTAACACTCGACTGAGGCCAACTGTGACGACTGCGATCAGGCTGTCTCGATCAGGCATTCCCAGTCTGCTATGCCATCTTCAACGGACAGCTTGTCACCCCACATCACCAACGTTCCTGCCTTGGATAAGGCCGCAGCTGATCAGGCGATCGCCGCGATCAAGCAGGCCTTGGATCTGCAGGCGGCTCTCCATTCCAGCAACGAGCAGGTCGCCTTGTTGTCTGGCTCACTCGCCATGAGTGAAGACACGGTTGCGATGCTTCGTCGGCGGCTCACTCGTACCCAACGTGACGCGGCGGACCGGAAGAAGGTAATCGTGGGAGGCCTCAAAGAACTGGAGCCGCTGCGCGGTTTTATCAACGCTGCGGTCAAGAAGCTCGAAACCCAGTTGAAAGACGCCAAAAGTACTATCGCCGATAAAGAGCGGACCATATACGATCAGAGTGTCCAGATCCGGGAGCTGGAGTGTCGCAACGACCGTGAACGTTACCTGCGATCAACGCTTGACAACACAATTGCATACCAAACAAAGTAATTGGAGAAACTCGAACAGCGTGTATCCACGTTGCAGCACGAGCGCGATCAGGTTATTTCCCGCAATGTGCGCTTGGTCCAACGGGCGGTAAGTCTCACTATCGAGGGGGACAAGTACAGGGATCAATGCGATCGTCTCCAGAAGGAGAACAAGTCTACTCGCGCGTCGATGGACGATTACACTGCCATTATGTCCCAAGCACAGAAGATATCGGATCGGGTTGAAGCGGATCTCACTACCGCTCGACGTCACCTCGATCAAGTTTCAGAGGACCGGGACACATTGCGGGATCGGCTACGACAGGCCCAAGGCGAGGTTGCGCGGTGGCGCTCTCATCAATCGAATATTCAGTCCACACTGACGGGTATATCTCTGCAGCTTCTGGCCGGCCCTGGTCAGGTCCCATTGCCTGCTAGTCCCTCCTCTGCTTCGACGACCAACTCGGTAGGCAGTACCACTCCATCGTCCGGAAAGCGTATTCGGCGTTCCCGATCTTCTTCTCCGACTAAGCGGCCACGCCTTCTCTCTTCCGCTTCGGAGGCGAAGAATGCGGGTGATGATCCCCTTACTTGCGATCAAGACGTTGAAGATGAGGACACTAGCCCGATCGCCTCCATCCCGTCTACTCCAACCATTAGCGAGTTCGAGAGCGAGATCCAGCCTGATCACGACCCGACCGGGTCCCTTTTTCCTCGCACGGGTGACTTCCGGACCTTGCTCGCGATTCCTGATGGTACCACTGACGCCGATATCCTGCCTTGGACTCCGGATCAGCTCGGCATGTACAATTTACACAACGTCACGGCCCAAGTGGTTTTCGACTACTTGACCCGCCCTGATGGATGGTTGTTCCTTCCTGCTGCGTTGGCCCCTCCTACTAGTGCGTGGTCCGGTCATTTGATCACCCAGGAAGAGATTGAACATTTATACTCCCAGCGCCCCTGGAATAATTTTTCGACCATGTTGCCGCCTCTTTTTTTTCGCTCGGCTGGCTGGTTAGCCGACATGGAGACCAAGTATCTCACGTTCCTCGATCATCACGCATTGTCGATTTGGGAATCAACCCACTATCTCCGTATCGCGAAGAATCTTCGTGATATTGATGACTTCTTCCGCGATTATTACATCCAACGTCTCCAACGCAGAAGCCGAGCTGGGGCGACCTGGAAACGTGTCGTGGAGCTCATCATGCGGGGTATTATCGACGGGAGATGTGATATCGACATATTCTTGGACCCTTCGATCACCCATTGTGCCCGCAATCGCCCGCTGAAGTTTGACCCGGCCGATGATGGAGTGTGGTACCCTGGGTTTCTATCGGACCCGCCACCTCAGAGCCTACAAGAAGCGCTGGCAGATGTCGACGACCTTGAACCTTGGCGGGTTCAATATCGTTCCTGCCCCGAAAATCACCCTGGTCGTAAGATTCCTCGCCTTCGCCGTAAGTTCTATGGGTCCGAATAGTCGGTCGATCACCTTTCTTCCATCAATACATTCTTTCGATCATGTCATTTTACTGTTGTCCTTTGTCCTTAAATGCATAATATAATTGGCAGTCCGTCGGCTCATCTGCCGTATCCAATCACCATACCTCGCAACATCCATTGTTATAACACCATTTCTAGTCAATCATCACTTCGTCATCCATTGGGAGCTTCGTCGATCACGATTTCCCTGATCAATCAGCTGATCACACATTAGCGTGACTCTTCATCCACCTGCATTACATCAAACCGATGTCGGTTGATCAACCTTCTCTCAAAGTCCTTGATCAGGGCATCACAGTTCAAGTCCGCCTCGTCTACCCATGACGGCTCGGTATGACCCTTCCAGTAGACTTGATACTCACGCAACGTCCTTCCATATCTAGTCTTTCGACCAGATCGAACATCAGTGACGCTATCAACTTCAAATTCGTCTGGATCTAGCGTCCTTTCCCAGCTGTCCTCGGGTAGCAAAGCTTCGTCAAAGTCGAACCGCTCTTCAATACCAGCTGTTAACACGGCGATAGGGCGATCTGGAAACTCCTTAACCAATTTTAACTTGGATAGGTGCACCACGGGGAACATGCGATAGTCCGTACCAGCTGTAACCAATCTTGCTGCATGATCACCGATCACCTCATCGACCCTGAAGGGTCCATGCCACATGTGCGCCAGTTTCTTTGCATACCCTTCTTTAACGCGATCAAAGTATAGCCAGACCCTTGATCCAGCCTCGATCTTGTGTGGCGTCACCTGATCGTTCTGGTTTTCAGCTCGATCAGCCATCGCTTGGTGTAATCGAACTTTCACCTGATCACGAGCTAGGCGATAGTCTTTCTGCAACTTGTACCTCCATCGGCGAGCATCACGGTCTTTGCGTCGAATTCCACCTAATTGCAATGTCGATTCCAGCGATGATCGTGGATCCCACCCATACGCCAAGTAAAAGGGCGTTTCTCCACGAATGCGATCAGGGGTTGAATTCAACGCAAAAAACAGTCGCTCTGCGTATGCACTCCAGTCCTTCTGGCCGACATCTGACACATACATCTTGATGGCCCTCGTAATCGTCTGCACCGTTCTTTCTGCCTTGCCATTTGCCTGCGGACGATACGCCATAGTGGCACTCTGACGTTGTCCCACGATCTTGTTAAACGCACGAAATACTTCCGACATAAAGCCAGGATCTCGGTCGTGCCTGATCACCTCACTTGCACCAAATCGTCGGAACACGCACTTTTCGTAATTTTCCGCGACTTTCTGCTCTGTGCGAGATGATCCAGCTTTCGCGATCACCATACCCGTGAACAGATCAACCCAAATCAGCAGTTCCGTATGCCCGTCGGTTGATCGAGGCAATGACGGTATGTGATCCATGGCAATCACTTGGAACGGGTACGTGACCTCGATATTCCCCGGCGACATGCCCTTGATCGTAGGCTGGCCCTTCCCCGTCTCGCAATCCACACATTGTCCAACAAATCTTTGCTCGCTGCGGAATAGACCCCGCCAATGGAAGTACCGTCTGATCCGTTAATAGGTACGTCCTATGCCTTGGTGTCTCCCTTCCAAACTCACATGATAGTGGTGAGGACATCTGCGTGCAAGGTCTCGGGTAGTACCAGCTTAGTTGACGATCGGCGATCATCTTGATCATCCTGATCATCCCCGGTTCTCTTTTTGGCCGCATTTCCACAGTAAATCAGTAATCCTTGTTCGTCAACATCATAGTTGTCGGCAATTTTCGCACACTCCTTCACCTCGTCTGCGCTCAATTGGATAACGTCACCGTACAGATAACACCGCAAATCGTGGATCCATTTCTCTTCATCCTGTGCCTTTTTCACCCGTTCCATTCTTATTCCGGCTACTGGTACATCGGTCCATGTTGACGGTCGTGGTTCCCGGTGGTTACGTGATCGGGTCGTCACTAGCACTTTCGGGGCGGATTGATCTTCGTTCCATGTGATTACTTCGGGTAGACGGTTGAGATCAACTAATCCTTCCAGCTGTTTCTCATCTTCGATCTCAAATCTTGTTCCACCCTCTATAGCCATGGTGGTAATGTGATCTGCACTCCTATTCCACTCTCTCTTGACATGTACCAAATCGTGATCACTCCACTCGCATAGGAGGTTAAATACACGCTGTTGTAGCACTTGCAATCGCGGAGCTTTGCATTCCATTTCTCCTCGCATTTGCCGGATCACCAAATTAGAGTCCCCACACACGACCACCCTTCCTTTGGGATATCGTGCCAACAAATCCAGACTTAAAATCAACCCGTGGTATTCTGCTTCATTCACCGTGATATCCGGTGCATGATCGGCGATCGCGATCATAATCTTCCATTCCGGTAACTTCCACACAATGGCACCAAATGCACCCACACGTCGCTTGACACTTGCCGATCCGTCAAAACTGATCACGTAAAGTTCTTCACCTTTTCTAACCGTGGGATGTGGTACTACGATCATCTGCCGCGGTTGCTTTTTCGGTGCGATCGCGATCAACGCTTCATCAATTTCGGTGCGAGGGGTGATGCTTGCTGCTAACGCCCCTAGCACCTCCTCTTCTCCATGCACACATTTCTTGATCTCGAGGTCCCACTGTGATAGGATCGCAGCCCATATACCTAATCGTCCGTCCAACCCATTGGATGTTAGTAACCACTTCAATGTAGATAGACGTGATAAAACGGTGATCGTCTTTCCGACCAGCATCGTGAAATAAACATCCAAAATTCGTAAAAGCGCCAGAACTTCCTTTTCGACGGGGCTGTAATTCAGCTCACCGCTTTTCAACGTTCGGCTAGCGAATGCGACGGGATGATACACTTGATAGTATTCTTGTACTAGAGCGGCAGATACTGCCCATTTGCTAGCGTAAACCATGATCACCGGTGTCTTGTCCTGGTCAAAGTGTCGCAGGGTTGGAGCTGATGCAATCTTCGCCTTCAGCATTCTGGATGCCACTTTTGCTCTAATTAGTCGATCATCCTCGTGATTTGATTCCGCCTCACTATGTGATCGTTTCTTCAACTCTTGATAGTCTATCTCCCTCAATTCGTAAAGCACGGCGGCATAGATTGCGAAATCTTCAATAATCGACGATAGTAATTTAGGCTTCCCAAGAACGATTGCATAGCACGTAAGGTGCCAGGGAAAGGCAAATTGATCAGATCGTCCAGGTTATTTGGATTTGTTTATAACCCGCGGCAAGAGACGTGATGTCCTAATAGGGCACTTCGCTTCGCCCCCAGTACGATTTAGCCACGCTGATCGACAAATTCCATTGATCGCACTTTTCCAGCAAGTGCCGCACCTTATCGCATAGGGTGGACCAAATAGGTTCAGGGATTAATATATCATCGATATATGATCGCCGTTGCAGCACAGACAAACCCGGCGTTTGGTAGGGTTCTCCTGCTGTAAATACATCAGCTGATTCATCTGCACCTTCTTTGACCCTAAGATATCCATATAGTGCATTGTCGATCAACCGCTGATAAATTTGCGGAGCATTCTTGAGGCCAAAGGGCATACTATTCCACTCAAACAATCCAATGGAGTGACAAACGCCGAAATTTGACGTGCCCGATCGGTCATAGACACGACCCAGAAACCGCTCGCCATATCCAAAGAGCAAAACCACAACGCTTTATCCAAGTCTTCGAGTAGATCTGCGATCAGAGGCATTGGGTACACCATCAAACGCGTGAGTTGATTCACCGCGCGATAATCAATGCATAGACGTATATCGACCTCATTCTTTTTCACGATGATCACTATAGGCGATGCCCAGGGTGACGTTGACGGCTGAATGATCTTAGTTGCTAGCAACCCCTTGATCAGGGCCGACAACTTCTCGCAAAACTGTGGGGCCACTTTCCGGCACTTTTGGGCGATCGGGCACGCATTACCCACATCGATATCACAAACAACTCCTCGTGCAGCGGGGGGTAGCGCGTTTCCCTTCCCGATCAACAGATGTTTTTTCGCCCAAATTAGTTCGCGAAGTTGATCTATCTCCTTCACTGTGTTGACTGTGGGATCTCCGACTAGCAAATAGTCTTTGGTTACTTCTTCGGTGCTTGCAGACACTTCAGGTAACGTAGCAAGATCCTTCTACAATTCTTCCACATACAAATCTCCACCTTCGTGATAACAAACCTGATCGTCAATAGGTGTCACGTCGAATTCGCTGGGGCTAACTGAGACAGGGTGATTACACGCATCTTGAGTAGGTGTATCGCTTGAAACGGGCTGTTCAACTCCATGTTTGAGGGTCGTACCTTTCACTTCCGGCCCCTGATCACACCGCTCTTGCACCCCTTGCACCTTTTGCGCCCCTTCGGCTACCAACGCTACAGATGCGACGATCGTGTCCGTGGGACGTACTAAGATACTTCGAGGAGTTGGATACTCCTTCTTCTCGACTAATGGACCCTGATCGACACTTTCTTGATCGTCAGATACTAGATCGGTGGAGGCTTGATATTCCAGATTTTGCCACTATTTGTAACGGTTGGACCCGATCGAAACAAATCCGGGGCGGCGGGGTACATCATCTTTGTTCATCCAAATACCTAAAATAGTCTCTTCTTGAACAATGATGGGGTGATCGACGATGTTCGTAACACGTAAATATCAAATTGCCCGCGCCCCTAGTGATAGTGGGGACCCAATCTCTTCCACGAGTAATCCACAACTTGCGAGATCGCTGATCGTAAATTCGTACTTCGGATGATCGACCTACTGGGATCTGTTCATACTGATCGAACTTCATATAATTACCGCTCGACCCATACAGCTGTCGACGTCCCTCCAGTGGGATGATAACTTCGTCAGGTAAACTTAGTGCGCCTGAGCGATATCTAATCGAACACCAGCTGGTATCATGAAATCCATACCCAATATGGCATATTGACCAACAAGTTTGCCCACCCATGCCTGGAAATAATAAACCAATGAGCCCGCTAGCGTGATATTGATTTTTGCACGTCCTTCTGTTTGGTATGCACTTTCTTCAATGCCGACGCATTCTTGTGTTTGACTCGTGTCAATCCAACAACCCACCTTACGAGCAAAGGTTGAGTCGATGATCAACACTTCGGCACCAGAATCAAATTATATCATAGCTCGCTCGTTATTGATTTTTCCACTCGCCTTGGCTTGCTTGAACCATTTCTTTGGCGAGTGATATTTCCAATATCCACGTGATTCGCCTGGAAGTAATTCGACTTCCATGATCACAAGTGATCGAGAAAACTCATCAACATGGAAATTAGCCAAACGTGATAAATCATGCTGATCGCGTTTTTCCTTATCTCTTGTTGCTACTCGACCAGCCTTCTTCTTATCCACAAATGCAAAAATACACAAACTAGAACGCTAGTCTCGTACCAGATTCCAACCTGGCGAGCGTCCTAGTTTAACAAATCTTCGGCTTCCTTGGGCAACAGTCCTGTATGCTTGGTAGGGTTATACCACTGGCGGATGCGGTTGTAAAATTCTTCCATAGGGCACTTCCCCGCATCGTGAATCTCGCCGCATGCTCGGCAGACGTACAGGCATTGATCGATGGGGTGTCCTTTCTTGCCACACTTCAGGTAAGTCAGGCGCTTCCAGCAACGTAAGTTGTCGTGTCTGATCGATCCACAATGACTGCACTTATTTATCGCCCCTTGATCGACTGCGTTGGAGTCGCTTCGTTTGCCTGATCGTGACTCGCCAGGATGATCGTGCGCCTTTGGTTGATCGCGCATAGTGGCAATCATATAGCGGCGCTGATCTCCATCACTTCCACTATCATCAGCACTTGATTCTTCGCTCCCAGAAGTTACCTTGATCGCACGTACGACCCTAGGCTTTTGCGTCGCGGCCGGTGCTCGATCGTCGCCGGATTTTGGGCGGAATCTGCTGGTGCCTACTGCCGCCGTTGGCTGATACCACTTGTTGCGTGCGTATGCCCGCAACGTTTCTTCCAGGTACGAAGCACGATCCAAGCTTAGGAGAGCCAGCTGATCGGCGAGTTCGTGATTGGCCAGAGTGTCCAGAAAATGTTGAACATGTTCGCGCAGACTTTCGGGCGGTCCATCTCTGATCGGTAACTTAGCTCGCAGTCCCGCCACATTCAGTCGGTGAAAATATTCGATAGCACTTTCGTCTGATCTCTGCTTCATATAATAATACTGGCGGGATACCGATTGACCAGTTCTACAGTATTGTACTTCGAATTCATCCACGAGACTTTTCCAACTTGATCGGGTGGTTCTACTCAACTGTCGATGCCAGTTGCGCGCTGGTCCCTTCAGTAGATCGCCCAGAATTAGACACTTTTCAGGATCAGAAGCTTGATCGCGCATGAATGCTGATTTGAGACGACTGATCCAGTTCCTCGCTTGATCTTCATCCCCTTCTTTTCCCGAAAATTCTTTCAAATCGCTGATCGCAGACATCCGAATTCTGGCAATTGGCTGCTGATCAGGTGTCCCATTATACGTGCGGATGCCACTGTGGCTAGCCGTGGCAGTGTGATTGGTTCATCAGGGTCGACGTAGTCAATTTGAGACCGTTGATCGTGAAACGAGTGCACGGATTCCATATCCACATCTTTTACAATCGTCGACCTATCTGGTTTCGACTGCTGACCACGCAACGAGTGTACGGACTCCATATCAACATCCCTGATCGACGCAGCTCTTCCTTGATTTGGCTGGAGGATTTTGGCGCCAACGACTCCAGGTGCCCACTTACTGCTCTCTTCAGCTAAAAACTTCTTCATGGCTTTGTCAAAAACATCTGCCACTGTGGCCCTTGGTCGTTTTCTGTCTTGATCGACTGAGGTTCCGTCTTGACAACCGGCAATTTGGAGTTGTCCTTTTGGCAAACTTCCATTCTGGTTATCGTGGGATCCATACTCCCAGCGCTACTTGACTCAATTCCCTGATCGTCACCCTCTGAAGGGGCAGATTCGTAGCACGATGACCCCGAATGTCCCGCTACGTTGATTGACGGACTTGCCTCAATCTTCAACGGGGATTGTGGCGGTGAACTGGGGAAATCTTTATCGTCTGCTTCGCCCACGATGGGTATCAACAGGGAATACAACAGCTGGGTGGCCTCTGCCAGATCTTTGGAGTCCTGATCGAATACTTCCTCGGCATCGTAGGCGCCTGTTATCAGACCAGCCTGCTTGATCAGTCGTATTAGCCTTAGCACAATCGTTAGCTTATCCTTTCCCTTCGTGATTGGCTGGTTGACCGGTCTACTCAGCTTCCCGCTGATCGTGACCCCGATCAGGCTCATGATCGAGTTCGTCATCAGGTAATCTTCGAGGTGCTCTCGGTAAATCTTTTGGTAAAACGTCTTTACCAGATCGGCTTCCGTTGGCGGCGTACTTGATCGGCTTTCGTCGCTCTCCGACCCAGGCGCTTTGATCAACATCTTCGGTTGGTCGGTCTTGTAATACTTCTCCATCGGATTCCAATCTGGATCATTATATACACATATTTTTGGCGGATCATAACTTGCGTTACGATTTGCATGGGCTCCCGAAGGAGCCTCGGGAGGTGGTTGAGGCTTCTCCTCCTTTACGTCATCTGGATTCCTCCCCAGGTCCTGATGATCGGCATTTCCTTTCTTCTTCAGGCATGACGACGGCGAACTTCCTTCCGTCGTCACAACCATCTCCTCCTTTTCCACCTTGATTTTCACCTCTGCTTCAGCTTCCGTTTTCACTCTCACATCCGCGCTATCTTGCGTAGAATCGCGGTGATATCCCGCGTCGCCCAAAGATCCGGGCACGCGCACCATTGTGGTGGAGCGGTTGATCGAAGTTTTTGAGACTTGATCAGGCGGTACCACGGCGCCCAGACTGCCGACTAACGAAGGGGGTCCTCCGGATGTCTTCGACTGCTTGTGTTGTTGCTCACCTTGTGTACCCGACGGCTAGGCGTGGGTCGCTCCTCCGGTGGCGGGGACAGCGCACAGCGAATTCTTGGTGCAAGATTGAATTAACTAACTTGTGACGATACAACAGATGCGATCAGGCTTGATAACGTGCGATCAGGTGCTTAAACCACGTCAATTAACCGTGATCAGGCTTGATCAAGTTTGGGCTGATGCTAATAACCGACGATCAGCATTATTCCGTCTTGATCGCAAGTGCGATCAGGCGGCAGTCCGATGCGATCAGGCGCTGAAACGAAGCCAATCGGTCGTGATCAGGCGCGATCAGGCTTTGGCTGACGTTAATAACCGTCGATCAACAATATTCTGTCTTGATCGAAAGTGCGATCAGGTACTGAAAGGCTCGATCAGGGGCTAAAAGCTGCTGCCCAGTCGTAATATACCTTGATCAGACTTGATCAAGCA
>JAPDHQ010004196.1:0-10982 GCA_026184515.1 Peronosclerospora sorghi | reverse complement strand
TACGATTTGGCGATCTCGACACTTTAAGTCAAGTACGTTTGGAACGTGCTATTCACTGGATTGGTCTTTACGTGGAGATATCGTTTGTGGAGTTTCACGGACATATTGGGTTTTCACGTGGACATATTGGCTCATTTTAACATTGGTTGGAGTTTAGACCGGTTTTGGTCTTCTCTCATATTGGTCAGGGGCTAGACCGGTTGATTGGTCTACCCTCTATTATTTCGTATCGGTCAGGTCTAGATCGTTTGGACGATCGACCTATTGGAATCTATCTTTGGAAGTTTTTATGGTCTGTACGTACCTGGGGTGAAGAGTTCCGCCCTAGGTACACTTAGCCAGCACGGTCTCATATTCAAGACCGAATCAAATCTATCTGCGATCCCGATCCACCGAGTGTGTAACTAGCCCACTCCAATGGGTACACAAGGTGAGATGGTCTTAAGTGAATCGGACCAAGTGTCTCTGGATGATGACCGGTCGTCTGCCAGCAGCGGACGATCGGACCAGATTTCGAATGGAGGTCCGCGGGGTACCCCCCCCCCCCGTAAGTTGGAAGGCTGGGCACGATGGTGGTGGTCAGGTTGTCGATACAAATGTATTCGATTTCGAACTTGACTCCACCACAATGGTGCGCGTTCCCGGATCACTTGATGATCGTGGATATCACCGCGAGGTGTCATCAAAGATTGAATTTGAAGATTTGAATTTGGAATCGTTCTGGAGAGGGCGTAAGGAAAAGCTATCACCTTACGTCTTCGTTCTCGATAAAGATGGCGATGTCCGGTCTGGCCTGGTGGAGGACCAGATCGGGATTAATATTTTTTTTCCTCCCCAAAAGGCTCCCACCGGAGCCGATCGGGACTATAGCAAGTCTTGCTATAGTCCCGGAAAGTATCAGGACATTGGTCCTGATCCTATGTATATGCATAAAAAAGTTGATGGAAAATCAAAAGACGAAAAATACTTGGAAGCTGATCAGAACGATCAGACCAACCTCCCCAAGGTCCCCAAGCTACCCAAGATTCCCAAGAAAGGGTTGGGAATGCCGGCCGACGAAGACGACCTCGAAGAAAAGTCGCAGGTCGGAGATGGAGGCATCACTGAAGAAGACCTAAACAAGATGTAATACATTTTTGAGCTGAAACGATTTGTTCGTTTTGACGTGGTCTTTCGGGTGTTGAACCTCCAGATCCCCGACCGTCTTCTCGGTCCCACTACAGAGCCGGTCCAGAGTGATCGCCCATTACTGTTGGTAAAAAACTTGGTGGCGATGTTGGCGGAGGTTGTCATTAAAATGCAGAACCCCGCCGATGTCCAAAAACTATTTGAATTTGAGACTTGGAGGCTGAAATCGTCGATGTCGACCTTCCACGACCATTTGGTCCCACTGTTGGGGGCGGTTCGCCGCCCAACTCCCACCGCATAAGTGAAGGTCGCTGAAGCCTCCACAGCGCTTGTCGACATTGGTTCTGATGACAAATCGGTTTATCAGTCTCCACCGGCTTCTAACAGCTCATCAGAGTTGGAGACCGGTGTCGAGCGGATGACCATGGGGGTGGACCATGCCCAGCCTAAACAAAAAAGGGACGTGCGGCAGCAAAGGGCTGCTTGCCAGTCGGGGCTCCAGAGACCCCCACAGGTCTCAGTTCCGCAAAAGGAGGGTATCAACAAGTTGCCCATGACTCCAGCTAACGTCCAAACCATGTTTGAGACGATGATGGAGCGTTTCATGGAAGACCGGGTTAGACCACCTCTGCGGCCACATGCCCAAGACCGGTCTACCCAGAAAAGTGCCAATGTTTGCCGAGATGTGGATATGGAATCGGTAACATATGTGGACAAGCCCACTCGAAGTGGTAAGCAAGTCGGCAAAGGGAAGCGCAAGCCGCAACCGGCCAGACCGCGTAGACCAAGTAAGACAAGTGACTGTGACATGGAGTCGGTCGGCGGTCTTGACGACCACTGTGGGTCAGACGGTACGGGCGCTGGCAAGCCACGCAAGGCTAACCTAGCCTCCACTATTGCTTACGACTTTGGATACGCTGCGATTCAGCGCATCCGTATGGCCGCGACGACCGACCTCAAGGACTTCACTGGCAAGGATGCTGATGAAGACCAGGCCCGGTCTTGGTTCGGTCGGGTCAAGTATGCGTTCCTGCGAGACCAGACCCCGAAAAGTGAAAGGTGTCTGATTCTCCGGGATTTGTTGAAAGGACCGGCTCCCAACTGGATCCAACAGTTAGGTCGGGATGTCCGGTCTGACTGGGACCAGCTATGTGCAGAGTTTGAAGGGCAATATTGTAACTCCGGATTTTCGAGTGCCCGCAAGTATCACCATATGCAGAAGCGGAGCGACGAGACACCGATCGAATATTTGCATCGGTTGAACGTGGCTGCACTTCGTGCCGGCATAACAATTAAAGAGAATAACCCGCCGAACGGTGCTGCTCTGGAACATGTGGGTCACTACATTAGTACCCTGGACGATCAAGAACTGGCGGACCAGCTTACTCTGCTGCGTCTTAGGGACGAGGGTGAAGTTGAACAGACTCTACGGACACTACAGCAGTCGCGTAGCATGAGGGCGAAGAGTGCTGGTGGATCAGGTCGCTACCGATCCAAGACCCAGACCCAGACCGATCCGGTCAAGAGGCCCTGGACCAGACCGACCCGAGCGGTCAAGGCGATCGTAGCCGAAGACAGCACGGGATAGGAAGGGGAAAGTGGAAGTCAATCCAGCCAGGAGTCATCGGATGAAGACCAGTATCGTTACGTCTATGTTGCGGGACCTGCCCCGAAGACCAGGTCAAAGTCCGACTAGGTAGACCGGAAGGGAAGGAACGGAAGCAAGTCCGATCCAGACCGACCTCGTCAGAAGTGCTCCCACTGTGGGTCGAGCAAACATGATGGTCCAAACTGCTGGAAGAAGATGGTGAGCAAAAAGTGCGAGAGACGCGGCCACCCGACTGACCACTGCCTCTTCGTATGCAAATCATGTGGAGAGATCCACGAGGCCGGCCACTGCAGGATTGAAGAATTTTTTAACATGATACGCAAGTGGTACGTGCCGGACAAGCACGCGGGGATGCTGCCGCCGGACTCAGAGAAGATGTTAAACTAGAACGCTCGCCAGGTTGGAATCTGGATCGAGCCGAGCGTTCTACGGTTCACATCTATGCATATGTCGGCAAGGAGGATAAGACCGACAATACACGTTCTATTCCAAATTGCGTCGACCGAGACCATCCGGTCTACAGTCTGAAGACCGATGAGTACTCCCGGACTAAGGTGGTTATGCAGTTGGACTTGCTGCCTGGAGAATCCCACGTATACTGGAAGTATCACGCGACTGATAAATGGTTCAAGCAGGCGAAAGCCTGTGGCAAGATTAATAACCAGAAAGCGACGATGTTGTTCTACTCTGGGGCTGAAGTCTCGATAATAGACTCCGCCTTTGCTCGTAAGGTCGGATGTCGTATAGACGATACCCAGAGACAAGAATGCGTCGGGATCGGTGAAAACTCTTATATGACCGAAGGAAGAACGCGTGTGAAAATTACTTTGTCGGGATCGCTGGTCTACTTTTTCAGCGCTTGGGTTGGCAAGTTGGCTGGACAGGACGGTTTACTAGGCATGGATTTCATGGTCCCATCTGGTATTCGCCTAGACCTGTCACATGGAGTGCTTACACTCCCGGATGAGTTCCAGGTCCAGTTGGCTGGTCGAAGACCTCTGTATGGTTCGTATACCGGTCTGGTCCGGTGGGATAAAGACCTCACTATCCCAGTCGGTCGGTCTGCCGATACCCCGGTCGAGAAAGGTTTCCGTTCGAGGAAGTTATGGTTGACCAGGGGCGATCGGTGGGTCTTGACCTTCGTAAAGATTGCAGGTCGACGTGATTTTGTCCGTGTTACCAATATCGGTGACAAGCCGCTGACACTGGACAATAACACTATTGTTGGTATGTGGTTAGCAGAAGGAAAGGTACCAAGGAAGATGGGGTTCGTCTCGATTGGGTCGAGGCGGTATGTCAAGTGGCAAAACCTGGCGTACCAATCGACCACCGATCTTATCAGCGATGATGGGTCGGTGGAAGAGGATACTTCACCTTTAGTGGAAAGACCAAGTTATGTCACCCCAAAAAAGATGTTGGTCCGAAGAAAGGCGCCGCAGTCACCAGGAACAGTGGACCACCAAGTAGACGAGCCAAGGTTAGTCAACGTGGTGTCAGCACAAGACCAGGCGAAAGCGGAGCAAGAAACGGAAGAAAGGGAACATGAAATTGCTAGGTCGGACCATGACGGTATTCCTAATCAGACCGATATCAGTGAAGGACAGCCCGTCGATCAAGACCAAGGGCGTTCAGCCGGTCCAGATGGTCTAGGTGATATCGCCCCAGAAGATGAACAAGTCTGTATGCATGAAGGCGTGGAACAGTACCTTCAGTAGCTGGAAAGCCAAATGGCAATCCTCCCTGAAGTATCTGCCGACTCGCCCGAAGTTACAATGGATGATTTACAACTGGGTGATAAAGACATTAACAGTCCAGACCAGATCGAGCAGTTGAAGAATATCATATGGAAGAAAAGACATCTGCTGATCGGAAAAGGCAACGCCTTACCACCTGCAGCCCGTGGTGCGATTTGCGATATTGACGTTGGAGATGCCAAGCCGATTGCCCAGCGATGTCGACGCGGGGAGCCACAGTACCGTGAAAAGATTTCTGATATCATTAAAGGACTGTTGGTCACCAAGATTATTAGACCGTCGACCTCGCCATGGGCCTCGCCGATCGTAATTGTTATCAAGAAGAACGGCGTTGATATTAGACTGTGCATCGACTATCGACTGGTAAATCGGTTGACTAAACTCATGGTTTACCCGATGCCGCTGATTAATGATCTGTTGGAAGACCTCGACAGGACCTTGTGGTATTGTTCGCTAGATATGGCAAGTGGATTTTGGGTGGTAATGACTGATCGAGCCCGTGAGATTTCCGCATTTGTGACACCGTTTGGTCTTTTCGAGTGGAATCTTATGCCGTTCGGTCTGAAGAACGCACCCCAAATCTATCAAAGGCTGATAGAAAACGCATTATACGGACACTTCAAGATCAAGACCGATCGGGACCCCGTTGAAAATTATGATGTGTTTAGAGAGCGTGAACCCGATCGGAAAAGAAGACCGTCCGTTCTAGGGAGGCGGTCGTACATCGACGACATTCTGATACCTGCCTCGTCATGGAACAATCTGTGCGAGAAGGTTGAACGATTGTTGGAGACATGCGACCGCTGGGACCTACCTATCAGTGCCGTGAAAAGTTTTTGGGGTATGTCCAAGGTCGCCTATTTAGGCCATATGGTCTCGAACAATGGTCTAGAGGCTAATCCCAAGGACCTGGATTCGCTGAGTAACCTCCCGTTCCCCAGATCGCTGAAGGCAATGCAGTCCTTCCTGGGAAGATTGAATTATTATAGCCGATTCATTGAAGACTTTGCTATTTACGCGGCTGTGCTGTATGAGCTCCGGGAAGTTGACTATCATATGTTGCGTGAAGAAGACCGGGCAACTTTACAGGAGGGCGCCGACTCTGGTCTTGCTGCAGATTGTCCGCAAGTGGATGCCGAAGACCATATGAAGCGTGCAAAGTTTTCTTTTGGTATGTTGAAGGCTAAGATGGTGACGGCGCCGATTTTGAAGCATTTCGATCCCGAAAAGGTCCCGACCATTATTGTATATGCTAGTCAGTGGGCCATTTCGGCCACTCTAGTACAAGATCATGATGGTGTGTACCATCCGGTTACGTTCACGAGCAGAACGCGGAAGCCAAATGAAGTGAACTATGGAATTGTCGAGAAAGAAGTTCTGGAGTTGCTACGAATTCTGGATGTGTGTTACAACCTGCTGGTCGGCCGACCTATAAAGGTCCTGTCAAGGCGGTCCACTTTTTCCTGGCTATTATCAGCCAGTGGGATGGACGGACGTCTAGGCAGATGGTCGGCGGTATTGTCGCAGTGGACCCTCGAGGTCGTTAAGTGCACCAGGGGCGAGGAAGAGATATTGGGCACATTAGCTGCCAGTATCACCCCTCGGTCTGAAGTGGATGAGGTATTGATAGCGATTGCCCCGAGGAAGCAACCTCGGCAGTCAGTTTCGAGACCGCCACCGACCGTCGACCATGACGAAGAGCTCTTGGTCTTAAGTTTTGACGGATCGGCAAGCGTGAAGAAGAAGGTCGGCGCCTATAGTGCCATATTGCGGAAGTTGCCACAATGTTCTATAGTTGCAGCCGCTGCCGACTTCATGCCGGATATTTCTGTTAACGAGGCGGAGTACCGAGGTCTACTTCTATGTCTGTACCTGCTGTCGTCGCAAGAGAAGGGGCGAGTCATCATATGTGGTGACTCTAACCTAGTGATCAGGCAGATCACCGGAGAGATCGACTGCAAGGCTCCACGACTAAGGATGCTAAACGATCGATTAATGAAGGCATTGAAGGGCTACCCCAACCACGAGCTATTGCACGTGAAACGGGACTGGAACAGAAGCGCCGACTACCTCGCGACCAAGGCCATGCAAGACCATACCGGGGCTACGATCACCGAGAAGGCCGTTCTGGATGAATTGATGAATATAAACAGGCTCCCAGAAGTGATCGGACCCAAGAACGCCCCAGTCTAGGTGCATGTGATGGTCGCGACTAGATCGAAAGCTCAGAAGTCTCGCCGACCGTTCCCGAAGGAAAGTTTGAACGAATATTCAGTGCAACAGTTAAGTATGGAACAGATCCTCAAGGCGCAGGACGAAGAAGAATGGATTATGAACCTGAAGACCTACCTGCGTGGTGAACTGTCCAAGTTGACGAACGATCAAGCGAAAGAGTGCATCAAGATCGCGGATAGCTACGAAGTGGATGATAATGGATTATTGTATTACTGCCGCGATGCCGACCAAGAAAGTGCAGACCGGGACCGACTGGCGAAATTAGTGATCCCCGAGTTGCTGCAGCCGGATGTCCTTCATCACTATCACGTGAGTCTAGAAGGGGGACATCAGGGCAAGGCAGGACCTATCACAAGATCAAGTCCCACTTCCACTGGAGAGGTCTTTTCCGCAGTGTGCAGAAATATGTGGGCTGTTGCATGGATTGCGAGAACGGAAAGGGTAGACCGGTAATCAAGGGGCGATCGCCCGGAAATATCGAAGCTACCTACCCTTTCCAGGTCATAGCGATGGACCACATACCGTCACTGCCTAGAACGACGCGCGGCAACACTGAGCTGCTGATCTGGGTAGACCTGTTCACCGGTCTAGTTATTGCGAAGGCAAGTGCATCTCGGTCTGCGGAGCAGATCGCCCAGAGCTACGAAGAATGTGTGTTCCGAAGGTTCGGCGCCAGCGAGGTCATCAGGAAGATCGGGAACCCGGTTTTATGGCCGAGGTGTTCCGGTCGTTCAATAACATGCTGGGCCTCAAACAGAGTGCGACGATGGCATATCGTCCGCAAGCAAAGGGATCGGCGGAACGCATGATGCATACCATAACGAGGGCGATCAAGATGTACGTTTCTGACCCAGACCAGCGAGATTGGGACGAGTATGCAGAAAGGCTGGTGTTTGCACTCAACTCGTCGACCGATCGGGTCCGAGGAGAACGCCTTTTTATCTGGCATATGGATGGGATCCTCGGTCGACATTGGAAGCTGCGATACCTATCGGTTGCACCCGGACCCGTGATCGTGATGCTCGACGCTGGCGCATGCAGGTCCAGAAACACTACCAGCATGCAAAAGAAGTCGTCAACGAAAAGCTGAGTCAGGCCACACAAGACCGGGCAGACCGGACCAATGAACAGGTCTTACCCCACGGTATAGAACCAGGGGCGAGGGTATGGCTATACCTAGACCGAGTGAAAGAGGGCTATGCGAAGAAGCTGGATCACATGTGGCAAGGACCTTTCCGTGTTGCCGAGCTGATTGGTGAGCATGCTGCCCGTCTAGTAACAACTGGTACAGATTACAAGGTCTTCCCGATTGTGCATGTGTCCAAGTTGAAGCTGGTCCGAGAATTTCCGGATCGACCCAAAACGCCCTGTCTGGTAGACGAAGGAAAAAGATTTGATTTCGATGAAGCGTTACCGCCGGAGGATAGTTAGGAACGACCATTAGAGGAAGACGAGTTTGAAGTGGAGAAGGTCTTGGATGTTCGGTCGACCAAGAAGACCAGGTTCGGTCGGACTCACGAGAGTATCTGGTCCGATGGAAGGACCATGATGAATCAACTTGGGTCGACGAGCTCGACTTGAATTTTGGAGCTCTTCTACGAGAGTTCGAACTAGACGAGTCAGTCGTAATCGCTTCGCAATGATGCGGACCCATGAAGACCAAGACCAAGACACGCAGTAGCATCGGTCGGTCTAGACCGGTGTGAAGATGTGGAAGGTCCGGAGTTGATGTGAAATTGTGATGAACTGTGACGAATTGGAATAGCGGAATGATGAATGTGATGACTATTTTTCGTGATGGGGGTGGAACTGTTTACGATAACGTGTTCGGTGCAACTATGGAAAAAGTGGTGAAATTAGTTCAAGTGATTTGATGATCTGACATATGAAGAAGAAATGATGACATGTATTACGAGTTATCTGGTCGACTACCCTCAACTTCACTTGCTATCGCCCCACAGACGGCCAATGACCATCGACGGATGATTCTCTACTTGATCCTGAAACTGGTTACGCCATGGGTCCTTCCGGTCAAGCTGGACCAAAGCGTCCTTGAGGTCCGCGACCGGCTCAGCGCAATCAAGACCGGGGTACCATGTGCCGTCGTCGGCCAGCAGTCTGGTCTTCTCAACGCGACGCGTTGGCATGTGGAGGAACACCGGGTACAAGAACACGTCGACGTCGCACTCGCGAGCTCGCATCCCGTCCAAAATGTACTGGCACAGGGATTGCCAAGCCTCGCCCGCTCGAATTCGACGTCGCTTGCGCTTGCTCTGGAACGTCGCCAGACCTGGATCTTGTCGCACCCGGTCGGGAGGAAGCACAAGTAGTGGGACGCTTCCCAAATTTCTTGACCGTGGATCCGGTTGAAATTCTTCACCCGGCCTAGCAAAGTGCCGATCCATGGAGTCAAGTGGAACACAAGTCCTATCTTGGAGTGTTCGAAGATTTTCCATGGTTCGTCGCCGTACAGGCGGGAGATCTGCGCCGATGTAATCAGGTCCGCCCTCCATGCAGACGCGGCAGGGGTTTTCTTGACCGGTGGAAAAAGCCAGGAGTCCGGACGAGAGAAAGACCGGGCCAGAAGCTGATTGGTCAGGGTAGACCGGCGAAAACAGCCAATTTGCCCCGACGACCACGGCCAAGTGACTTCAAACGTCCGCGGCGGAAGGGAGCTGGTGTCAACCGCCATGTTCTTTAATAAGGCATACTTGTGAAGCCCGGATGTCCCGGGGAGAATCGAAGGCGCCGGCGTCACGGATGTTGATGCTGGTGCAGCGTCGCTTGGCAGACCGGTCTTCTGCTCTGACCCCACTGTCGAAGCCACTTGGACGAAACTGTCACGCAAATTCGTTTGCGATTTGGACTGGATGGGGATCATGAACTCGGAATCGCCGGACCCTTCGCTGGAGTCCTCCTCAGACGAGACCCCTGTGTGCTGGATGCGACTTGCAGTACGGCGCGAGGGCGCTCGACTTTCCGAGGAGTTGAAGATGTCGTCCATGTCCGAGTCCGAGTCCATGAGAAGTGTCTGCGTCTTGGCTCTCTTATGGGACACTGCACGCTTCCCCCCGATTTCGGGTCCGCGCGCACTGCCCCGCGCCCTCGAGCTACTCGGCGCGTCCGCGCGCTTCTTTGATTGTAATGTAATTTCGGGATGGTGAATATCGGCCAATGAGCGACGTTGGTCTTGGTCCTGCTTCAACCGGTCTTGGTCCTGTTTCAAGCGGTCTTGGTCTTGCCCCGAGGCGACTAAGGTTGCCGATGCGGACCAATCTACGCTGTAGGAAGCAGTCAAACATGGAGGTAGAAAGTTTATCAAGCGCTGGCGGCACTGGTCTAGTGCCACCCGACGACGACCCGACTCTTGCGTCCAAGCGTCGGACCTGTCTTGACAGGACCGGACCTTCCCGGTCTGGTCTTGAATCGCAATTTGCAACTCGGCAATGCGTCGCGCGAGGTAGTCACCCTGCATGCGCAGTGAGGTCGCATCAAGCTGTCCGTCCAGCTGCTGCTGTCGAACAAGTGAAAGTTGATCCAGGAGATGGGACTGATGATCCTCCAGACGTGACAGCTCATGGCGCGCGCTTATCAACTCCTCCAAAATGTGTCGAAGCTGGTCAGCGTGACCGTCAGACTGCCTATCAGCATCGACCAAGGCACCTATTTCCTGGACTATGTTAGGAGAGATGAGATCTGAAGACAAACGAGGGTCAAGAAGAGTACAAGATGAAGACCAAAGATGCGCACCTCGTGTTGCCTGGTTGGCCACCTGGGTATTGAGACGGATGTTTTCTGCGAGCATATCCTGCATCCCCTTGTCGGCTTCAGGCTGACAGCCTTCCGATGTTTGAAGTGCAGGAGAATTATGTGGGCTGCCAGACCGTGTCGACCGGACAGGTGAAGTAATATGGGGCGACTCGGCGCATAGAGTTTCTGCAGAACCAACAAGAACGAGTGTCAAAGGGAAGAATACGAAGATCGAGTGCAGTGAAGGAAGTACCTGGCACAGGTGGCGAAGATTTTTGGTCCATGGTGAAGAAGTGTAAGTGACCAAGGTCCAGTTGGTCGAGTGATGTGTGAGTCAGACCGTTATCGTTGTGCGACACGGTCGGACTCAGGGGCGGCTGTGGTGAAGTGTACCACAAAGTTGGTCACTTTTGGTCAAGGCAGTTGGTCGAATTTCGGATTGGTCCAAACAAGGGGGGATTTTTTAGCCTATCAAATTCAAGGAGTATCAAGAACACTGGTCTTGG
>JAPDHQ010004191.1:0-14657 GCA_026184515.1 Peronosclerospora sorghi | reverse complement strand
GGGGGGGGGGTACCCCGCGGACCTTCGCTTGCGATCCGATCTGATCGTCCGCTGCTGGCAGACGACCGATCATCAACAGAAGACGCCTGGTCCGATTCATCTTGCGTTGCCATCTCACCTTGTGTACCCGATGGAATGGGATAGTTACACACTCGGTGGATCGGGATCGCAGATTGATCTGATTATGTCTTGAATATCGGAGACCGTGCTGGGTAGGTGTACCTAGGGTGGAACTCTTCACCCCGGGTACGAGCAGACCAGAAACACTTCCAATAGATAAATTCCAATGGGTCGATTGTCCAATCGATCTAGACCCAACCAATACGATATAATAAAGGGTAGACCACTCAACCGGTCTATCCCCTGAACAATATGAGAGAAGACCAAAGCCGGTCTAAACTCCAACCAATGTTATAGTAACCCAATATGTCCACGTAAAGATCCGATATGCTCGTGAATTCCACAAACGATATCTCCACGTAAAGACAAATTCACTTGTTAGTACGTTCCAAACGTACGTGACTTAAACTTGAGGAAGTCGACCAATGCGTGCTCCCGTCGAGGGACTTCCGGCTGGCCAAATGCGTGTGTGGCGCGTCCAGACCGGGTATAATGAGCTAGAGGGGATTACTCGACCCTCTGCTCCCAAACACTCAGCGGCGGGCGGAGGCGACTGATGCACATAGCAAAGGTTTAAACGATCTCCTGTTGAGGTGTTAGCCCGAAGGCAAAACCAAAATATTCCAAACGACTTCTTCTCATTTAGGCAAATCCACAACTCTAACCAATACTTCATCCCTACGGTCCCAATATGTACCCACATGAAAATATGTAAAATACCCAATGTCAGGTGACTCACCAAACTTGCGTTCTTGACACTCCTTGAATCTGATAGACTAAAAAGCCCCCCCTTGTTTAGACCAATCCGAAATTCGACCAGCTGCCTTGACCAAAAGTGACCGAAGTTGTGGTACACTTCACCACAGTATTCCGTCGTATCATCTGTCGTTTCTCCATCACCATATCTCGCAATATTTATCGTAAACACACCACTTCAAGTCATTCATCATTTCTTCATCAATTGTGAGTTTCATCAATAATTTTTCTTCAATCGGGGGTTCTTCGATCGTAATTTCATGATCAGTCCGCCGATCACGCATTAGTTGGACTCTTCGTCCACTTGCATTACGTCAAACCGATGTCTGTTGATGATCTTCCTTTCGAAGTCCTTGATCAGAGCATCACAGTTCAGATCTGCCTCGTCTACCCACGACGGCTCGGCATAACCTTTCCAGTAGACTTGATATTCGCGTAACGTTCTTCCATACCTAGTCTTTCGGGCAGATCGGACATCGGTGATACGATCAACTTCAAATTCATCTGGATCTAGCGTCCTTTCCTAGCTGTCTTCGGGTAACAAAGCTTCATCGAAGTAAAAAAACAATCTTCTATCCCGACTGTTAGCGCAGTAGTAGGGCGATCTGGAAATTCCTTGACCAATTTCAACTTGGACAGATGCACTACTGGAAACATACGATAGTCGGAGCCAGCCGTAACCAATCTCGCCGCATGATTACCGATCACCTCATCGACTCTGAAGGGTCCTTGCCACATATGCGCCAGTTTCTTCGCGAACCCTTCTTTCACCCGATCGAGATATAACCAGACCCTTGATCCATCTTCGATCTTGTGTGGTGTCACTTGATCATTGTGCCTCTCATCTCACTCGGCTATCGCTTGATGCAATCGAGTGCTCACTTAGGCGCGGGCGTACCTGTAGTCTTTCTTCAACTTGTATCTCCACCGACGAGCATCTCGATATTTGCGCCGAATTCCACCCAGTTGTAATGTCGATTCCAACGACGATCGCGGATCCCACCCATATGCCAAATAAAATGATGTCTCTCCGCGAATGCGATCAGGAGTCGAGTTCACCGCGAATACCAGACGCTCTGCATACATGCTCCAATATTTCTGGCCGACATCTGATACATACATCTTGATTGCCCTTGCAATCGTCTGCACCGTCCTTTCCGCCTTGCCGTTCGCCTGTGTACGGTATGCCATAGTAGCACTCTGACGTTGTCCCACGATTTTGTTGAACGCACGAAATACTTCCGACATAAAACCCGGTTCCCGATCATGCCGGATCACCTCACTAGCCCCAAATCATCGAAATACACATTCTTCATAATTTTCGGCGACTTTCTGCGCTGTGCGGGACGATCCAGATTTCGCGATCACCATACCCGTGAACAGATCCGTCCAAATCAGCAGTTCAGTATGTCCATCCGTCTATCGAGGTAGTGACGGGATATGCTCCATGGCTATCACTTGGAATGGGTACGTAGCCTCGATATTCCCCGGCGACATGCCCTTGATCGTAGGCTTGCCCTTCCCCGTCTCGCAATCTACGCATTGTCCAACAAACCTTTGTACACTTCGGAATAGACCACGCCAATGGAAGTATCGTCTGATCCGCTGATATGTACGACCTATGCCTTGGTGTCCTCCTTCCAAGCTCACATGACAATGGTGGAGGACATCTGCATGTAGGGTCTCGGGTAAGACCAGCTTAATCGAAGAATG
Organism: Peronosclerospora sorghi; assembly: GCA_026184515.1. Lineage (NCBI taxonomy): Eukaryota > Oomycota > Peronosporomycetes > Peronosporales > Peronosporaceae > Peronosclerospora > Peronosclerospora sorghi. The sequence goes on along the minus strand of JAPDHQ010004191.1, from coordinate 12,068 downwards.
TAGATCGTCTTGATCATCTTTGTCATCACTGGGTTTTCCTTTAGCCGTATTCCGACCGTAAATCATCAATACTTGTTCGTCGACATCGTAGATTTTGGCAATTTTCGCGCAATCCTTTACCTCTTCTGCGCTCAATTGTGAGACGTCACCATACAGATAACATAGCAAATCATGAATCCATTTCTCTTCGTCCTGCGCCTTTTTCACCCGTTCCGCCCTTATCCCGGCTATAGATATATCGGACCATGTTGACGGTCGCGGCTGACGGAGGTTACGTGATCGTGTCATCACTAGCACTTTTGGAGAAGTGGGATCTTCATTCCACGTGATTACTTCCGACAACCTGTTGAGGTCGGTCAATTCCTCCAGCTGTTTCTCCTCATCAATTTCAAATCTTGTTCCACCCTGAATGGCCATAGTGGTAATGTAATCTGCACTCCTATTACACTCTCTTTTAACGTGCACCAGATTGTGATCAGTCTATTCGCGAAGGAGGTTTAACGCACGCTGTTGCAACACTTGCAATCGTGGAGCTTTACACTCTATTTCACCGCGCATTTTCCGGATTACCAAATTCGAATCTCCACACACGATCGTCCTTCCTTTGGGATATCTCGACAGTAGGTCCAAACTTAAAAGAAATCCATGGTATTCCGCCCGTTCACCGTGATATCAGGTGTAAGATCGGCTACCGCGGTCATAATCTTCCACTCCGGTAATTTCCAAACGATAGCGCCGAACGCACCTACACGTCGCTTGACACTTGCAGATCCATAGAAACTAATCACGTAGAGTTCTTCGCCTTTCTCAACCGTAGGAGGTGGTATTTCAATCATCTGCCGCGGTTGCTTTTTCGGCGCGATCGCAATCAGTGCTTCATCGATTTCGGTGCGAGGGGTGATGCTTGCAGCTAACGCGCCTAGTACCTCCTCTTCTACCTGTACACATTTCTTGATCTCGAAGTCCCATTGTGATAAGATCGCAGCCCATCTGCCCAATCGTCCGTCCAGCCCGTTGGATGTTAGTAACCATTTCAACGTGGATAAACGTGACAAGAAAGTAATCGTCTTTCCGACCAGCATCGTAAAGTAAACATCCAAAACCCGTAGAAGCGTTAGAACTTCCTTTTCGACGGGGATGTAACTCAGCTCACAGTTCTTCAATGTTCGGCTGTCGAATGCAACGGGACAATACACTTGATCATTTTCTTGTACCAGTGCGGCGGATACCGCCCATTTGATGGCGTAAACCACGATCACCGGCGTTTTGTTCTTATCAAAGTGGCGCAGGGTTGGGGATGACGCAATCTTCGCTTTCAGCATGCTGAATGCTACTTTTTCTCTGATTAATCGATCGCCCTCATGATCTGAATTCTCGTTGCTCAATGATCGGCTCTTTAACTCTTGATAATCTATCTCCCTAAATTCGTAGCGTACAGCGGCATAGATTGCAAAATCTTCAATAAATCGACGGTAGTAGTTCAAGCTTCCAGAAACGATTGCATATCACGTAAGGTGCCAGGGAAAGGCAAATCGATCAGCTCATATAAATTGTTTGGATTTGTTAACAAGCCACGGCTCGAGACATGATGCCCTAAATAAGGTACTTCACTTCGCCCCCAGTACGATTTGGCCACACTGATCGACAAGTTCAACTGATCGCAATTTTCCAACAGGTGCCGCACCTTGTCCCACAGGGTAGTGTGGTGGAGTCAAGTTCGAAATCGAATACATTTGTATCTACAACCTGACCACCACCATCGTGCCCAGCCTTCCAACTTACGGGGGGGGGTACCCCGCGGACCTCCATTCGAAATCTGGTCCGATCGTCCGCTGCTGGCAGACGACCGGTCATCATCCAAAGACACTTGGTCCGATTCACTTAAGTTCATCTCACCTTGTGTACCCGATGGAATGGGCTAGTTACACACTCGGTGGATCGTGATCGCAGATCGATCTGATTCGGTCTTGAATATGAGACCGTGCTGACTAGGTGTACCTGGGGCGGAACTCTTCACCCCAGGTACGTACAGACCAGAAACACTTCCAAAAGATAAATTCCAATAGGTCGGTCGTCCAAACGATCTAGACCTGACCAATACGAAATAAAAGAGGGTATACCAATCAACCGGTCTAGCCCCTGACCAATATGAGAGAAGACCAAAACCGATCTAAACTTCAACCAATGTTACAATGAGCCAATATGTCCACGTAAAGACCCAATATTACCGTGAAACTCCACAAACGATATCTCAACGTAAAGACCAATCCAGTGAATAGAACGTCCAAACGTACTTGAGTCAAAGTGTCGAGATCGCCAAATCGTACTCCCGTCGAGGGACTTCCGGTGGCCAAAGTGCGCGTGCGGCACGTCCAGACTGGGTATAATAGGCAAGAGGGGATAATTAAACCCTCTGCCCCCAAACACTCCGCGGCGGGTGGAGGCGACTAGTGTACGTGGAAAGAATAACAGCGACCCCTTGCTGCGGTGTAGACCAAGACCAGAAGAGGTTTTTGCCACTTATTCCTAGACCAAAAGACTTTTACTTGGAAAATCCGCAACCAAAAGACTCTTACATGGAAAATCCGCAACTCTAACCAATACTACCTCCCTACGGTCCCAATATGTACCCACATGGAAATATGTAAAATACCCAATGTCAGGTGACTCACCAAAACTTGCGTTCTTGACACTCCTTGAATCTGATAGGCTAAAAAGCCCCCCTTGTTTAGACCAATCGGAAACTCGACCAACTGCCTTGTTCAAAAGTGACCAAATATGTGGTACACTTCACCACAGCCGCCCCTGAGTCCGACCGTGTCGCATAACGATAACGGTCTGACTCACCCATCACTCGACCAACTGGACCTTGGTCACTCACACTTCTTCCCCATGGATCAAACATCTTCGACACCTGCGTCAGGTACTGCCTTTACTGCACTTGATCTTCTTATGCTTCCCTTTGACGCTTGTTCTTGTTGTTCTTGCAGAAACTCTATGCGACGAGTCGCCCCACCTTGCTTCGCCTGTCCGGTCGGCTTGGTCTGACATCCCACGTAACTCTCGTGCACTTCAAACATCGGAAGGGCGTCAGGCTGAAGCTGACACGCAGATGCAGGATATGCTTGCAGAAAACATGCGTCTCAGTACCCAGGTGGTCCACCAGGCAACACGAGGTGCGCATCTTTGGTGTTCGTCTTGTACTTGTCTTGGCCCTCGTTTGTCTTCAGCTCTCATCCCTCCCAGCGTCGTCAAGGCAATAGGTGCCTTGCTTGATGCCGATAGGCAGTCCGACGATCATGTTGACCAGCTTCGACCAATTTTAGAGGAGCTGGTAAGCGCGCGTCATGAGCTGTCCCGTCTGGAGGCTCATCAGTCCCATCTCCGGGATCAACTTGCACTTGTTCGCCGGCAGCAGCTGGACGGACAGTTTGACGCGACCTCACTGCGCATGCAAGGCGAAGACTTCGCGCGACGCATTGCCGAGCTTCAGATTTCAATTCAAGACCAGACCGGGAAGGTCCGGTCTTATCAAGACAAGTCAGACGCTTGGACGCTAGAGTCGGGTCGTCGTCAGGTGGCACTAGATCAGTGCCACCAGCGCTTGATGAACTTGCTGCATCCGTGTTCGGCTGCTTCCTCCAGCATAGATTGGTCTGCGTCGGCAACCTTAGTCGCCTCGGAGCAAGACCAAGACCGCTTGCAGCAGGACCAAGACCGACATCGTTCATTGGCTGATATTCAGCAGCCCGAAATTGCACAAAAATCGAAGAAGCGCGCGGACGCGCCGGGTAGCTGAGGGCGCGGGGCACTTCGCGCGGACCCAGACTCGGGGGGAAGCGTGCAGTGCCTCATAAGCGAGCCAAGACACAGGCGCTTCTTATGGACTCGGACTCGGACACGGACGAAATCTACAGCCCCTCGGAAAGTCGAGCGCCCTTGCGCCGTACTGCAAATCGCACCAAGCACACAGGGGTCTCGTCCGAGGAGGACTCCAGAGAAGGGTACTGCGATTCCGAGTTTATGGTCGCCATCCAGTCCAAGTCACGAACGAATTTACGTGAAAGTTTCATCCAAGTGGCGTCGACATTGGGGTCAGAACAGAAGACCTGTTTGCTAAGTGACGCCACACCAGTATCGACATCAGCGAAGCCGGCGCCTTCGGTTCTCCCCGGGACATCCGAGCTTCACAAGTACGCTCTACTGAAGAACATGGCGGTTGAAACCAGCTCCCTTCCGCCGCGGACGTTTGAAATCACTTTGCCGTGGTCGTCGGGGCAAATCGGCTGTTTTCGCCGGTCTACCCTGAACAAGCAGCTTCTGGCCCGATCTTTCTCTCGCCCGGACCCCTGGATTTTTCCACCGGCCAAGAAAACCCCTGCCACGTCTGCATGGAGGGCGGACTTGATTACGTCGGCGCAGATCTCCCGCCTATAGGGCGATGAACCATGCAAAATTTTCGAACACCCCAAGATAGGACTTGTGTTCCACTTGACTCCGTGGATCGGCACTTTGCTAGGCCGGGTGAAGAATTTCAACAAGATCCACGGCCAAGCAATTTGGGAAGCGTCCCACTACTTGATGCTTCCACCCGACCGGGTGCGACAAGATCCGGGCCTGGCGACGTTCCAGAGCAAGCGCAAGCGACGTCGAATTCGGGCGGGCGAGGCTTGGCAGTCCCTGTGCCAGTACATTTTGGACGGGATGCGAGCCCGCGAGTGTGACGTCGACGTGTTCTTGAACCCGGTGTTTCTCCACATGCCAAGGAGTCGCGTTGAGAAGACCAGACTGCTGGCCGACGACGGCACATGGTACCCCGGTCTTGATTGCGCTGAGCCGGTCGCGGACCTCAAGGATGCTTTGGTCCAGCTTGACCGGAAGGACCCCTGGCGTAACCAGGTTCAGGATAAAGTGGAAAATCATCCGTCGATGGTCATCGGCCGTCTGTGGGGCGATAGCAAGTGGATTCGCAGGTAGTCGACCAGATAACTCGTAATACATGTCATCATTTCTTTTTCATATGTCCGATCGTCAAATCACTTGAACTAATTTTACCACTCTCTCCATAGTTGCACCGAACACGTTATCGTAAACATTTCCACCCCCATCACGAAAAATATTCATCACATTCGTCATTCCGCTACTCCAATTCGTCACAGTTCATCACAATTTCACATCAACTCCGGACCTCACACATCTTCACACCGGTCTAGACCGACCGATGCTACTGCGTGTCTTGTTCTTGATCTTCATGAGTCTGCATCACTGCGAAGCGATTACGACTGACTCGTTCTCGTTCGAACTCTCGTAGAAGAGCCGCACAATTCAAGTCGAGCTCGTCGACCGAAGTTGATTCATCATGGCCCTTCCATCGGACCAGGTACTCTCGGTGAGTCCGACTGAACCTGGTCTTCTTGGTCGACCGAACATCTAAGACCTTCTCCACTTCAAACTCGTCTTCCTCTAATGGTCGTTCCCAACTGTCCTCCGGCAGTAACGCTTCATCGAAATCAAATCTTTTTTCTTCGTCTACCAGACAGAGAGTTTTGGGTCGATCAGGAAATTCTCGGACCAGCTTCAACTTGGACCCATGCACGATCGGGAAGACCTTGTAATCTGTACCAGTTGTTACTAGACGGGCAGCGTGCTCACCGATCAGCTCGGCAACACGGAAAGGGCCATGCCACATGTGAGCCAGCTTCTTCGCATAGCCCTCTTTCACTCGGTCTAGGTATAGCCATACCCTCGCCCCTGGTTCTATACCGTGGGGTCGGACCTGGTCATTGGTCCGGTCTGCCCGGTCTTGTGTGGCCTGACGCAGCTTTTCGTTGACGACATCTTTTGCATGCTGGTAGTGTTTCTGGACCTGCATGCGCCAGCGTCGAGCATCGCGATCGCGGGTCCGTGTGCAACCGATAGGTATCGCAGCTTCCAGTGTCGACCGAGGGTCCCATCCATATGTCAGATAAAAAGGCGTTTCTCCTCGGACCCGATCGGTCGACGAGTTGAGTGCAAACACCAGCCTTTCTGCATACTCGTCACAATCTCGCTAGTCTGGGTCAGCAACGTACATCTTGATCGCTCTCGTTATGGTCTGCACCATGCGTTACGCCGATCCATTTGCTTGCGGACGATATGCCATCGTCGCACTCTGTTTCCGGCCCAGCATGTTATTGAACGACCGGAACACCTCGGCCATAAAAGGGTTCCCGATCGTGCCTGATAACCTCGCTGGCGCCGAATCTTCGGAACACACATTCTTCGTAGCTCTGGGAAATATGCTCCGCAGACCGAGATGCACTTGCCTTCGCGATAACTAGACCGGTGAACAGGTATACCCAGATCAGCAGCTCAGTGTTGCCGCGCGTCGATCTAGGCAGTGACGGTATGTGGTCCATCGCTATGACCTGGAAAGGGTAGGTAGCTTCGATATTTCCGGGCGATCGCCCCTTGATTACCGGTCTACCCTTTCCGGTCTCGCAATCCGTGCAACAGCCCACATATTTCTGCACACTGCGTAAAAGACCTCTCCAGTGGAAGTGGGACATGATCTTGTGATAGGTCCTGTCTATGCCCTGATGTCCCCCTTCTAGACTCACGTGATAGTGATGAAGGACATCCGGTTGAAGCAACTCGGGGATCACTAATTTCGCCAGTCGGTCCCGGTCTGCCCTGTCTTCGTCGGCATCGCGGCAGTAATACAATAGTCCATTATCATCCACTTCGTAGCTATCCTCGATATTGATGCACTCTTTTGCTTGATCGTTCGTCAACTTGGACAGTTCACCACGCAGGTAGGTCTTCAGGTTCATAATCCATTCTTCTTCGTCCTGCGCCTTGAGGATCCGTTCCATCCTTATCTGTTGCACTGCATATTCGTTCAAACATTCCTTCGGGAACGGTCGGCGAGACTTCTGAGCTTTCGATCTAGTCGCGACCATCACATGCACCTTGCCTGAGGCGTTCTTGGGTCCGATCACCTCTGGGAGCCTGTTTATATTCACCAATTCATCCAGAACGTCCTTCTCGGTGATCGTAGCCCCGGTCTGGTCTTGCATGGCCTTGGTCGCGAGGTTGTCGGCGCTTTTGTTCCAGTCCCGTTTCACGTGCAATAGCTCGTGGTTGGGGTGGTCCTTCAATGCCTTCATTACTCGATAATTTAGCGTCCTTAGTAGTGGAGCCTTGCAGTCGATCTCTCCGGTGATCTGCCTGATCACTAGGTTGGAGTCACCACATATGATAACTCGCCCCTTCTCTTGCGACGACAGCAGGTCCAGGCATAGAAGTAGACCTCGGAACTCCGACTCGTTAAGAGTAATATCCGGCGTGAAATCGGCAGCGGCTGCAACTATAGACCATTGTGGCAACTTCCACAATATGGCACTATAGGCGCCGACCTTCTTCTTCACGCTTGCCGATCCGTCAAAACTTAAGACCAAGAGCTCTTCATCATGGTCGACGGTCGGTGGCGGTCTCGAAACTGACTGCCGAGGTTGCTTCCTCGGGGCAATCGCTATCAATGCCTCGTCCACTTCATACCGAGGGGTGATACTGGCAGCTAATGCGCCCAATATCTCTTCCTCGCCCCCGGTGCACTTAACGACCTCGAGGGTCCACTGCGACAAGACCGCCGACCATCTGCCTAGACGTCCGTCCATCCCATTGGCTGATAATAGCCAGGCCAAAGTAGACCGTCTTGACAGGACCTTTACTGGTCGGCCGACCAGCAGGTTGTAACACACATCCAGAATTCGTAGCAACGCCAGAACTTCTTTCTGAACAATTCCATAGTTCACTTCATTTGGTTTTAGCGTCCGGCTCGTAAACGTGACTGGATGATACACACCATCGTGATCTTGCACTAAAGTGGCCGAAATGGCCCACTGACTAGCATATACAATAATGGTCGGGACCTTTTCGGGATCGAAATGCATCAAAATCGGTGCCGTCACCATCTTAGCCTTCAACATACCAAAAGCAAACTTTGCACGCTTCATATGGTCTTCGGTCTCCACTTGAGGACAATCTGCAGCAAGACCATAGTCGGCGCCCTCCTGTAAAGTTGCCCGGTCTTCTTCGCGCAACATATGATAGTCAACTTCCCGGAGCTCGTACAGCACAACCTCGTAGATAGCAAAGTCTTCAATGAATCGGCTATAATAATTCAAGCTTCCCAGGAAGGACTGCATTGCCTTCAGCGATCTGGGGAACGGGAGGTTACTCAGCGAATCCAGGTCCTTGGGATTAGCCTCTAGACCATTGTTCGAGACCATATGGCCTAAATAGGCGACCTTGGACATACCCCAAAAACTTTTCCCGGCACTGATAGACAGGTTCCAGCGGTCGCATGTCTCCAACAATCGTTCAACCTTCTCGCACAGATCTTTCCATGATGAGGCAGGTATCAGAATGTCGTCGATGTACGACCGCCTCCCTAGAACGGACGTTCCTCTTTCCCGATCGGGTTCACCCTCTCTAAACACATCATAATTTTCAACAGGGTCCCGATCGGTCTTGATTTTGAAGTGTCCGTACAATGCGTTGTCTATCAGCCTTTGATAGATCTGGGGCGCGTTCTTCAGACCGAACGGCATACGATTCCACTCGAAAAGACCAAACGGCGTCACAAATGAGGAAATGTCACGGGCTCGATCAGTCATCGAGACCACCCAAAATCCACTTGCCATATCTAGCGAACAATACCACAAGGTCTTGTCCAGGTCTTCCAACAGACCATTTATCAGCGGCATCGGGTACCCCATGAGTTTAGTCAACCGATTTACCAGCCGATAGTCGATGCACAGTCTAATGTCAACGCCGTTCTTCTTGATAACAATTACGATTGGAGAGGCCCATGACGAGGTCGACGGTCTAATAATCTTGGTGACCAACAGTCCTTTAATGAGATCAGAAAGCTTTTCACGGTACTGTGGCGCCACGCGTCGACATCGCTGGGCAATCGGATTGGCATCCCCAACGTCAATCGCAAATCGCACCACGGGCTGCAGGTGGTAAGGCGTTGCCCTTTCCGATCAGCAGATGTCTTTTCTTCCATATGATATTCTTCAACTGCTCGATCTGGTCTGGACTGTTAAGGTCTTGATCACCCACTTGTAAATCATCCGTTGTAACTACGGGCGAGTCGGCAGACACTTCAGGGAGGACTGCCATTTCGCTTTCCAGCTCCTGAATATACTGTTCCCCGCCTTCATGTATACAGGCTTGTTCATCTTCTGGGGCGATATCACCTAGACCATCTGGACCGGCTGAACGCCCCTGGTCTTGATCGACGGGCTGTCGTTCACTGATATGGGTCTGATTAGGAATACCGTCATGGTCCGACCTAGCAATTTCATGTTCCCCTTCTTCCGTTTCTTTCTCCGCTGTCGCCTGGTCTTGTGCTGACACCACGTTGACTAACCTTGGCTCGTCTACTTGATCGTCCACTGTTCCTGGTAACTGCGGCGCCTTTTTTCGGACCAACATCTTTTTTTGGGGTGACATAACTTGGTCTTTCCACTAAAGGTGATGTATCCTCTTCCACCGACCCATCATCGCTGATAAGATCGGTGGTCGATTGGTACGCCAGGTTCTGCCACTGACATACCGCCTCGATCCAATCGAGACGAACCTCATCTTCCTTGGTACCTTCCCTTCTGCTAACCACATACCGACAATAGTGTTATTGTCCAGTGTCAGCGGCTTGTCACCGATATTGGTAACACGGACAAAATCACGTCGACCAGCACTCTTTACGAAGGTCGAAACCCACCGATCGTCCCTGGTCAACCATAACTTCCTCGAACGGAAACCTTTCTCGACGGGGGTATCGGCAGACCGACCGACTGGGATAGTGATGTCTTGGTCCCACCGGACCAGATCGGTATACGAACCATACAGAGGTCTTCGACCAGCCAACTGAACCTGGACCTCATCCGGGAGTGTAAGCACTCCATGTGACAGGTCTAGGCAAATACCAGCTAGGACCATGAAATCCATACCTAGTAAAGCGTCCTGACCAGCCAACTTGCCAACCCAAGCGCTGAAAAAGTAGACCAGCGATCCCGACAGAGTAATTTTCACACGCGTTCTTCCTTCGGTCATATAAGAGTTTTCACCGATCCCGACGCATTCTTGTCTCTGGGTATCGTCTATACGACATCCGACCTTACGAGCAAAGGCGGAGTCGATTATCGAGACTTCAGCTACAGAGTCGAACAACATCGTCGCTTTCTGGTTATCAATCTTGCCACAGGCTTTCGCCTGCTTGAACCATTTATCAGGCGCGTGATACTTCCAGTATCCGCGGGATTCTCCAGGCAGCAAGTCCAACTGCATAACCACCTTAGTCCGGGAGTACTCATCGGTCTTCAGACTGTAGACCGGATGGTCTCGGTCAACGCAATCTGGAATAGAACGTGTATTGTCGGTCTTATCCTCCTTGCCGACATATGCATAGATGTGAACCGTAGAACGCTCGGCTCGATCCAGATTCCAACCTGGTGAGCGTTCTAGTTTAACATATTTTCCGCGTACGGCAGCAGCATCCCGCGTGCTTGTCCGGCACGTACCACTTGCGTATCATGTTAAAAAATTCTTCAATCTTGCAGTGGCCGGCCTGGTGGATCTCTCCACATGACTTGCATACGAAAAGGCAGTGGTCAGTCGGGTGGCCGCGTCTCTCGCACTTCTTGCACACCATCTTCTTCCAGCAGTTTGGGCCATCATGTTTGCTCGACCCACAGTGGTAGCACTTCTGACGAGGTCGGCCCGGATCGGACTTGCTTCCGTTCCTTCCCTTCCGGTCTACCTGGTCGGACTTCGACCTGGTCTTCTGGGCAGGTCCCGCAACATAGACGTAACGATACTGGTCTTCATCCGATGACTACTGGCTGGATTGACTTCCACTTTCCCCTTCCGATACCGTGCTGTCTTCGGCTACGATCGCCTTGACCGCTCGGGTCGGTCTGGTCCAGGGTCTCTTGACCGGATCGGTCTGGGTCTGGGTCTTGGATTGGTAGCGACCTGATCCACCAGCACTCTTCGCCCTCATGCTACGTGACTGCTGTAGCGTCCGCATAGTCTGTTAAACTTCACCCGCATCCTTAAGACGCAGCAGAGTAAGCTGGTCCGCCAGTTCTTGATCGTCAAGGGTACTAATGTAGTGACCCACATGTTCCAAGGCGGCACCATTCGGCGGGTTGTTCTCCTTAATTGTTATGCCGGCGCGAAGTGCATCCACGTTCAACCGATGCAAATACTCGATCGGTGTCTCGTAGCCCCGCTTCTGCATATGGTGATACTTGCGGGCACACGAAAATCCCGAGTTGCAGTATTGCCCTTCAAACTCTGCACATAGCAGGTCCCAGTCAGACCGGACATCCCGACTCAACTGTTGGATCCAGTTGGCAGCCGGTCTTTTTAACAGGTCCCGGAAGATCAAACATTTTTCACTTTTCGGGGTCTGGTCACGGAAGAGCGCAGACTTGACCCGACCGAACCAAGACCGGGCCTGGTCTTCATCAGCATCCTTGCCGGTGAAGTCCTTGAGGTCGGTCGTTGCGGCCATACGGATGCGCGGAATCGCGGCAGATCCAAAGTCGTAAGCAGTCGTGGAGGCTAGGTTAGCCTTGCGCGCCTTGCCAGAGCCTGTACCGTCTGACCCACAGTGGTCGTCAAGACCGCCGACCGAATCCATGCCACAATCACTTGTCTTATTTGGTCTACGCGGTCTGGCCGGTTGCGGCTTGCGCTTCCCTTTGCCGACTTGCTTATCACTTCGAGTAGGCTTATCCATAGCTGTTACCGATTCCATATCCACATCTCGGCAAACATTGGCACTTTGCTGGGTAGACCGGTCTTGGACATGTGGGCGCAGAGGTGGTCTAACCCGGTCTTCCATGAAACGCCCCATCATCGTCTCAAACATGGCTTGGACGTTAGCTGGAATCATGGGCAACGTGTTGATACCCTCCTTTTGCGGAACTGAGGCCTGTGGGGGCTGCTGGAGCCCCGACTGGCAAGCAGCCCTTTGCTGCCGCATGTCCCTTTTTTGTTCAGGCTGGGCA
>JAPDHQ010004185.1:0-10967 GCA_026184515.1 Peronosclerospora sorghi | reverse complement strand
CCCAATGTCAGGTGACTCACCCAAGACCTGCGTTCTTGATACTCCTTCAATCTGATAGGCTAAAAAGTCCCCCTTGTTTAGACCAATCGGAAACTCGACCAACTGCCTTGACCAAAAGAGATCAAATTTGTGGTACACCTCACCACAGCCGCCCCTGAATCCGACCGTGTCGCACAACGATAACGGTCTGACTCACCCATCACTCGACCAAATGGACCTTGGTCACTCACACTTCTTCCCCATGGATCAAACATCATCGACACCTGCGTCAGGTACTGCCTTTACTGCACTTGATATTCTTATGCTTCCCTTTGACGCTTGTTATTGTTGTTCTTGCAGAAACTCTATGCGCCGAGTCGCCCCACCTTGCTTCGCCTGTTCGGTCGGCTCGGTATGACAGCCCATGTAACTCTCGTGCACTTCAAACATCGGAAGGGCGTCAGACTGCAGCCGACACTCAGATGCAGGATACGCTTGCAGAAAACATGCGTCTCAGGACCCAGGTGGCCCACCAGGCAACACGAGGTGTGCATATTTGGTCTTCGTCTTGTACTTGCCTTGACCCTCGTTTGTCTTCAGCTCTCATCCCTCCCAGCGTCGTCAAGGCAATAGGTGCCTTGCTTGATGCCGATAGGCAGTCCGACGATCATGTTGACCAGCTTCGACCAATTTTAGAGGAGCTGGTAAGCGCGAGTCATGATCTGTCCCGTCTGGAGGCTCATCAGTCCCATCTCCGGGATCAACTTGCACTTGATCGCCGGTAGCAGCTGGACGGACAGTTTGACGCGACCTCACTGCGCATGCAAGGCGAAGACTTCGCGCGACGCATTGCCGAGCTTCAGATTTCAATTCAAGACCAAACCGGGAAGGTCCGGTCTTATCAAGACAAGTCAGACGCTTGGACGCTAGAGTCGGGTCCTCGTCAGGTGGCACTAGACCAGTGCCGCCAGCGCTTGATGAACTTGCTGCATCCGTGTTTGGCTGCTTCCTACAGCATATATTGGTCTGCGTCGGCAACCTTAGTCGCCTCGGAGCAAGACCAAGACCGCTTGCAGCAGGACCAAGACCGACGTCGTTCATTGGCTGATATTCAGCAGCCCGAAATTGCACAAAAATCGAAGAAGCGCGCGAACGCGCCGGGTAGATCGAGGGAGCGGGGCGCTGCGCGTGGACCCGGACTCGGGGGAAGCGTGCAGTGCCTCATAAGCGATCCAATACACAGGTGCTTCTTATAGACTCGGACTCGGACACGGGAGAAATCTACAACCCCTCGGAAAGTCGAGCGCCCTCGCGCCGTACTGAAAATCTCACCAAGCACACAGGGGTCTCGTACGAGGAGGACTCCAGCGAAGGGTCTTGCGATTCCGAGTTTATGGTCGCCATCCAGTCCAAGTCACGAACGAATTTATGTGAAAGCTTCATCCAAGTGGCGTCGACATTGGGGTCAGAACAGAAGACCGGTTTGCCAAGTGACGCCACACCAGTATCAACATCATCGAAGCCGGCGCCTTCGGTTCTCCCCGGGACATCCGAGCTTCACAAGTACGCCCTATTAAATAACATGGCGGTTGAACCAGCTCCCTTCCGCCGCGGACGTTTGAAGTCACTTGGCCGTGGTCGTCGGGGCAAATCGGCTGTTTGCGCCGGTCTACCCTGACCAAGCAGCTTCTGGGCCGGTCTTTCTCTCGTCTGGACTCCTGGCTTTTTCCACCGGCCAAGAAAATCCCTGAAGCGCCTGCAGAGAGGGCGGACCTGATTACGTCGGCGCAGATCTACCGCCTGTACGGCGATGAACCATGGAAAATCTTCGAACACTCCAAGATAGGACTTGTGTTTCACTTGACTCCATGGATCGGCACTTTGCTAGGCCGGGTGAAGAATTTCAACAGGATCCACGGCCAAGCAATTTGGGAAGCGTCCCACTACTTGGTGCTTCCTCCCGACCGGGTGCGACAAGATCTGGGCCTGGCGACGTTCCAGAGCAAGCACAAGCGACGTCGAATTCGGGCGGGCGAGGCTTGGCTGTCCCTGTGCCAGTACATTTTGGACGGGATGCGAGCCCGCGAGTGTGACGTCGACGTGTTCTTGTACTCGGTGTTCCTCCACATGCCTAGGCGTAGCGTTGAGAAGACCAGACTGCTAGCCGACGACGGCATATGGTACCCCGGTCTTGATTGCGCTGAGCCGGTCGCGGACCTCAAGGATGCTTTGGTCCAGCTTGACCGGAAGGACCCCTGGCGTAACCAGTTTCAGGATCAAGTGGAAAATCATCCGTGGATGGTCATCGGCCGTCTGTGGGGCGATAGCAAGTGAAGTCGCAGGTAGTCGACAAGATAACTCGTAATACATGTCATCATTTCTTTTTCATATGTCCGATCGTCAAATCACTTGAGCTAATTTTACCACTCTCTCCATAGTTGCACCGAACACGTTATCGTAAACAGTTCCACCCCCATCATGAAAAATAGTCATCACATTGGTCATTCCGCTACTCCAATTCGTCACAGTTCATCACAATTCCACATCAACTCCGGACCTTCCACATCTTCACACCGGTCTAGACCGACCGATGCTACTGCGTGTCTTGGTCTTGGTCTTCATGAGTCTGCATCACTTCGAAGCGATTACGACTGACTCGTTCTCGTTCGAACTCTCGTAAAAGAGCCCCACAATTCAAGTCGAGCTCGTCGACCCAAGTTGATTCATCATGGTCCTTCCATCGGACCAGGTACTCTCGGTGAGTCCGACCGAACCTGATCTTCTTGGTCGACCGAACATCTAAGACCTTCTCCACTTCAAAATCGTCTTCCTCTAATGGTCGATCCCAACTGTCCTTCGGCAGTAACGCTTCATCGAAATCAGATCTATTTTCTTCGTCTATCAGACAGGGAGTTTTGGGTCGATCAGTAAATTCTCGGACCAGCTTCAACTTGGACACATGCACGATCGGGGAGACCTTGTAGTCCGTGCCGGTTGTTACTAGACGGGCAGCGTGTTCACCAATCAGCTCGGCAACACGGAAAGGACCGTGCCACATGTGAGCCAGCTTCTTCGCATAGCCCTCCTTCACTCGATCTAGGTACAACCATACCCTCGCCCCTGGTTCTATACCGTGGGGTTGGACCTGGTCGTTGTTCCGGTCTGCCCGGTCTTGTGTAGCTTGACGTAACTTTTCGTTGACAATTTCTCTTTCATGCTGGTAGTGTTTCTGGACCTGCATGCGCCAGCGTCGAGCATCGCAATCGCGGGTCCGGGTGCAACCGATAGGTATCGCAGCTTCCAGTGTCGACCGAGGGTCCCATCCATATGTCAGATAAAAATGCGTTTCTCCTCGGACCTGATCGGTCGACGCGTTGAGTGCAAACACCAGCCTTTCTGCATACTCGTCCCAATCTCGCTGGTCTGGGTCAGCAACGTACATCTTGATCGCCCTCGTTATGGTCTGCACCATGCGTTCCGCCGATCCATTTGCTTGCGGACGATATGCCATCGTCGCGATCTGTTTCTGTCCCAGCATATTGTTAAACGAACGAAACACCTCGGCCATGAAACCGGGTTCTCGGTCGTGTCTGATGACCTCGCTGGCGCCGAACCTTCGGAACACGCATTCTTCGTAACTTTTGGCGATCTTCTCGGCAGACCGGGACGCACTTGCCTTCGCAATAACTAGACCGGTGAACAGGTCTACCCAGAACAACAACTCAGTATTGCCATATGTCGATTTAGGCAGCGACGGCATGTGGTCCATCGCTATGACCTGGAAAGGGTAGGTAGCTTCGATATTTCCGGGCGATCGCCCCTTGATTACCGGTCTACCCTTTCCGGTCTCGCAATCCGTGCAACAGCCCACATATTTCTGCACACTGCGGAAAAGACCTCTCCAGTGGAAGTGGGACCTGATCTTGTGATAGGTCCTGCCTATGCCCTGATGTCCCCCTTCTAGACTCACGTGATAGTGATGAAGGACATCCGGCTGCAGCAACTCGGGGATCACTAATTTCGCCAGTCGGTCCCGGTCTGCACTGTCTTGGTCGGCATCGCGGCAGTAATACAATAATCCATTATCATCCACTTCGTAGCTATCCGCGATCTTGATGCACTCTTTCGCTTGATCGTTCTTTAACTTGGACATTTCACCACGCAGGTAGGTCTTCAGGTTCATAATCCATTCTTCTTCGTCCTGCGCCTTGAGGATCCGCTCCATCCTTAACTGTTGCACTGCGTATTCGTTCAAACTTTCCTTCGGGAACGGTCGACGAGACTTCTGAGCTTTCGATCTAGTCGCGACCATCACATGCACCTGGACTGGGGCGTTCTTGGGTCCGATCACCTCTGGGAGCCTGTTTATATTCACCAATTCATCCAGAACGGCCTTCTCGGTGATTGTAGCCCCAGTATGGTCTTGCATGGCCTTGGTCGCGAGGTAGTCGGCGCTTCTGTTCCAGTCCCGTTTCACGTGCAATAGCTCGTGGTTGGGGTGGTCCTTAAATTCCTTCATTACTCGATCATTTAGCGTCCTTAGTCGTGGAGCCTTGCAGTCGATCTCTCCGGTGATCTTCCTGATCACTAGGTTGGAGTCACCACATATGATGACTCGCCCCTTCTCTTGCGATGACAGCAGGTCCAGACATAGAAGTAGACCTCGGTACTCCGCCTCGTTAACAGTAATATCCGGCGTGAAATCGGCAGCGGCTGCAACTATAGACCATTGTGGCAACTTCCACAATATGGCACTATAGGCGCCGACCTTCTTCTTCACGCTTGCTGATCCGTCAAAACTTAAGACCAAGAGCTCTTCGTCATGGTCGACGGTCGGTGGCTGTCTCGAAACTGACTGCCGAGGTTTCTTCCTCGGGGCAATCGCTATCAATGCCTCGTACACTTCAGACCGAGGGGTGATACTGGCAGATAATGTGCCCAATATCTCTTCCTCGCCCCCGGTGCACTTAACGACCTCGAGGGTCCACTGCGACAAGACCGCCGACCATCTGCCTAGACGTCCGTCCATATCATTGGCTGATAATAGCCAGGCCAAAGTAGACCTTCTTGACAGGACCTTAATAGGTCGGCCGACCAGCAGGTTGTAACACACATCCAGAATTCGTAGAAACGCCAGAACTTCTTTCTCGACAATTCCATAGTTCACTTCATTTGGTTTTAGCGTCCGGCTCGTAAACGTGACTGGATGATACACACCATCGTTATCTTGCACTAAAGTGGCCGAGATAGCCCACTTACTGGCATATACAATAATGGTCGGCACATTTTCGGGAGCGAAATGCTTGAGAATTGGTGCCGTCGCCATCTTAACCTTCAACATACCAAAGGCAAACTGTGCACGCTTCATATGATCTTCGGCCTCCACTTGCGTACATACTGCAGCAAGACCAGAGTCGGCGCCCCCATGTAAAGTTGCCCGATCTCCTTCGCACAACATATGATAGTCAACTTTCCGGAGCTCGTACAGCACAGCCGCGTAGATAGCAAAGTATTCAATGAATCGGCTACAATAATTCAAGCTTCCCAGGAAGTAC
Organism: Peronosclerospora sorghi; assembly: GCA_026184515.1. Lineage (NCBI taxonomy): Eukaryota > Oomycota > Peronosporomycetes > Peronosporales > Peronosporaceae > Peronosclerospora > Peronosclerospora sorghi. Next base: position 5,433 of record JAPDHQ010004185.1, on the reverse strand, counting down.
TGCATTGCCTTCAGCGATCTGGGGAACGGGAGGTTACTCAGCGAATCCAGGTCCTTGGGATTAGCCTCTAGACCATTGTTCGAAACCATATGGCCTAAATAGGCGACCTTGGACATACCCAAAAAACTTTTCACGGCACTGATAGACAGGTTCCAGTGGTCGCATGTCTCCAACAATCGTTCAACCTTCTCGCACAGATTGTTCAATGACGAGGCAGGTATCAGAATGTCGTCGATGTACGACCGCCTCCCTAGAACGGACGGTCCTCTTTCCCGATCGGGTTCACCCTCTCTAAACACATCATAATTTTCAACAGGGTCCCGATCGGTCTTGATCTTGAAGTGTCCGTACAGTGCGTTGTCTATCAACCTTTGATAGATCTGGGGTGCGTTCTTCAGACCGAACGGCATACGGTTCCACTCGAAAAGACCAAACGGTGTCACAAATGCGGAAATCTCACGGGCTCGATCAGTCATCGAGACCACCCAAAATTCACTTGCCATGTACAAAGAACAATACCACAAGGTCTTGTCCAGCTCTTCCAACAAATCATTAATCAGCGGCATCGGGTACACCATGAGTTTAGTCAACCGATTTACCAGCCGATAGTCGATGCACAGTCTAATGTCAACGTCGTTCTTCTTGATAACAATTACGATCGGCGAGGCCCATGGCGAGGTCGACGGTCTAATAATCTTGGTGACCAACAGTCCTTTAATGAGATCAGAAAGCTTTTCCCGGTACTGTGGAGCCACGCGTCGACACCGCTGGGCAATCGGCTTGGCATCTCCAACGTCAATACCGCAAATCGCACCACGGGCTGCAGGTGGTAAGGCGTTGCCCTTTCCGATCAGCAGATGTCTTTTCTTCCATATGATATTCTTCAACTGCTCGATCTGGTCTGGACTGTTAAGGTCTTGATCACCCACTTGTAAATCATCCATTGTAACTTCGGGCGAGTCGGCAGACACTTCAGGGAGGACTGCCATTTGGCTTTCCAGCTCCTGAATGTACTGTTCCCCGCCTTCATGTATACAGACTTGTTCATCTTCTGGGGCGATATCACCTAGACCATCTGGACCGGCTGAACGCCCCTGGTCTTGATCGACGGGCTGTCCTTCACTGATATCGGTCTGATTAGGAATGCCGTCATGGTCCGACCTAGCAATTTCATGTTCCCCTTCTTCCGTTTCTTGCTCCGCTGTCGCCTGGTCTTGTGATGACACCACGTTGACTAGCCTCGGCTCGTCTACTTGATGGTCCACCGTTCCTGGTGACTGGGGCGCCTTTCTTCGGACCAACATCTTTTTTGGGGTGACATAACTTGGTCTTTCCACTAAAGGTGAGGTATCCACTTCCACCGACCCATCATCGTTGATAAGATCGGTGGTCGATTGGTACGCCAGGTTTTGCCACTCGACATACCGCCTCGATCCAATCGAGACGAACCCCATCTTACTTGGTACCTTCCCTTCTGCTAACCACATACCGACAATAGTGTTATTGTCCAGTGTCAGCGGCTTGTCACCGATATTGGTAACACGGACAAAATCACGTCGACCAGCACTCTTTACGAAGGTCGGGACCCACCGATCTCCCCTGGTCAACCATAACTTGCTCGAACGAAAACCTTTCTCGACCGGGGTATCGGCAGACCGACCAACTGGGATAGTGAGGGCTTGGTCCCACCGGATCAGATCGGTATACTAACCATACAGAGGTCTTCGGCCATCCAACTGGACCTGGACCTCATCCGGGAGCGTAAGCACTCCATGTGACAGGTCTAGGCGAATACCAGCTGGGACCATGAAATCCATTCCTAGTAAAGCGTCTTGACCAGCCAACTTGCCAGCCCAAGCGCTGAAAAAGTAGACCAGCGATCCCGACAAAGTAATTTTCACACGCGTTCTTCCTTCGGTCATATAAGAGTTTTCGCCGATCCCGACGCATTCTTGTCTCTGGGTATCGTCTATACGACATCCGACCTAACGAGCAAAGGCGGAGTCGATTATCGAGACTTCAGCTCCAGAGTCGAACAACATCGTCGCCTTCTGGTTATTAATCTTGCCACAGGCTTTCGCCTGCTTGAACCATTTATCAGGCGCGTGATACTTCCAGTGTCCGCGGGATTCTCCAGGGAGCAAGTCCAATTGCATAACCACCTTACTCCGGGAGTACTCATCGGTCTTCAGACTGTAGACCGGATGGTCTCGGTCGACGCAATTTGGAATAGAACGTGTATTGTGGGTCTTATCCTCCTTGCCGACATATGCATAGATGTGAACCGTAGAACGCTCGGCTCGATCCAGATTCCAACCTGGAGAGCGTTCTAGTTTAACATCTTTTCTGCGTCCGGCGGCAGCATCCCCGCGTGCTTGTCCGGCACGTACCACTTTCGTATCATGTTAAAAAATTCTTCAATCTTGCACTGGCCGGCCTCGTGAATATCTTCACATGACTTGCATACGAAGAGGCAGTGGTCAGTCGGGTGGCCTCGTCTCTCGCACTTCTTGCACACTATCTTCTTCCAGCAGTTTGGGCCATCATGTTTGCTCGACCCACAGTGGGAGCACTTCTGACGAGGTCGGTCCGGATCGGACTTGCTTCCGTTCTTTCCCTTCTGGTCTACCTGGTCGGACTTCGACCTGGTCTTCGGGGCAGGTCCCGCAACATAGAAGTAACGATACTGTTCTTCATCCGATGAGTCCTGGCTGGATTGACTTCCACTTTCCCCTTCCAATCCCGTTCTGTCTTCGGCTACGATCGCCTTGACCGCTCGGGTCGGTCTGGTCCAGGGTCTGTTGACCGGATCGGTCTGGGTCTGGGTCTTGGATCGGTAGCGACCTGATCCACCAGCACTCTTCTCCCTCATGCTACGCGACTGGTGCAGCGTCCGTAGAGTCTGTTCAACTTCACCCGCGTCCCTAAGACGCAGCAGAGTAAGCTGGTCCGCCAGTTCTTGATCGTCAAGGGTACTAATGTAGTGACCCACATGTTCCAGAGCAGCACCGTACGGCGGGTTATTCTCTTTAATTGTTATGCCGGCGCGAAGTGCAGCCACGTTCAACCGATGCAAATACTCGATCGGTGTTTCGTCGCTCCTCTTCTGCATATGGTGGTACTTACGGGCGCTTGAAAATCCGGAGTTACAATATTGACCTTCAAACTCCGCACATAACAGGTCCCAGTCAGACCGGACGCCCCGACCCAACTGTTGAATCCAGTTCGCAGACGTTCCTTTTAACAAATCCCGGAAGATTAAACAACGTTCGCTTTTTGGGGTCTGGTCTCGCAGGAACGCAGACTTGACCCGACTGAACCAAGACCGTTACTGGTCTTCATCAGCATTCTTGCCGGTGAAGTCCTTGAGGTCGGTCGTCGCGGCCATACGGATGCGCGGAATCGCAGCAGATCCAAAGTCGTAGGCAGTAGTGGAGGCTAGGTTAGCCTTGCGCACCTTGCCTGTGCCTGTACCATCTGACCCACCATGGTCGTCAAGACCGCCGACCGACTCCATATCACAGTCACTTGTCTTGCTTGGTCTACGCGGTATTGCCGGTTGCGGCTTGCGCCTTCCCTTGACGGTTGGTTTATCACTTCTAATAGGCTTATCCATAGATGTTACCGATTCCATATCCACATCTTTGCAAACATTGACACCTTGACAGGTAGACCGGTATTGGACATGTGGGCGCATAGGTGGTCTAACCCGTTCTTCCATGAAACGTTGCATCATCGTCTCAAACATGGCTTGAACGTTGGCTGGCGTCATGGGCAACGTGTTGATACCCTCCTTTTGCGGAACTGAGGCCTGTGGGGCTTGCTGGAGCCCCGACTGGCAAACAGTCCCTTGCTGCCGCATGTCCCTTTTTTGTTCCGGCTGGGCATGGTCCACCCCCATGGTCATCCGCTCGACACCAGTCTCCAACTCTAATGAGCTGTTTGAGGCCGGAGGAGATTGATAAACCGATTCGTCATCAGAACCAATGTCAACAAGCGCTGTGGAGACTTCAGCGACCTTCACTGCTGCGGTGGGAGTTGGGCGGCGAAACGCCCCCACAAGTGGGACCAAATGGTCGTGGAAGGTCGCCATCGACGATTTCAGCCTCCAAGTCTCAAATTCAAATAGTTTTTGGACATCGGCGGGGTTCTGCATTTTAATGCCAACCTCCGCCAACATCGCCACCAAGTTTTTCACCAACAGTAATGGGCGATCACTCTGGGCCGGCTCGGTAGTGGGACCGAGAAGACGGTCGGGGATCTGGAGGTTCAACACCCGAAAGACCACGTCAAAACGAACAAATCGTTTCAGCTCAAAAATGTAGTACATCTTGTTTAGATCTTCTTCAGTGATGCCTCCATCTCCGACCTGCGACTTTTCTTCGAGGTAGTCTTCGTCGGCCGGCATTTCCAACCCTTTCTTGGGAATCTTGGGTAGCTTGGGGACCTTGGGGAGGTTGGTCTGATCGTTCTGATCAGCTTCCAAGTATTTTTCGTCTTTTTATTTTCCATCAACTTTTTTATGCATATACATAGGATCAAGACCAAGGTCCTGATCCTTTCCGGGACTATAGCAAGACTTGCTATAGTCCCGATCGGCTCCGGTGGGAGCCTTTTGGGGAGGAAAAAAAATATTAGTCCCGATCTGTTCCTCCACCAGGCCATACCGGACATCGCCATCTTTATCTAGAACGAAGACGTAAGGTGATAGCTTTTCCTTACGCCCTCTCCAGAACGATTCCAAATTCAAATCCTCAAAATCAATCTTTGATGACACCTCGCGGTGATATCCACGATTACCAAGTGATCCGGGCACGCGCACCATTGTGGTGGAGTCAAGTTCGAAATCAAATACATTTGTATCGACAACCTGACCACCACCATCGTGCCCAGACTTCCACTTACGGGGGGGGGGGGTACCCCGCGGACCTCCACTCGAAATATGGTCCGATCGTCCGCTGCTGCCAGACGACCGGTCATCACCCAAAGACACTTGGTCCGATTCACTTAAGTTCATCTCACCTTGTGTACCCGATGGAATGGGCTAGTTACACACTCGGTGGATCGGGATCGCAGATCGATCTGATTCGGTCTTGAATATGAGACCGTGCTGGCTAGGTGTACCTGGGGCGGAACTCTTCACCCCAGGTACGTACAGACCAGAAACACTTCCAAAAGATAAATTCCAATAGGTCGATCGTCCAAATGATCTATACCTGACCAATACGAAATAATAAAGGGTAGACCAATCAACCGGTCTATCCCTGACCAATATGAGAGAAGACCAAAACCGGTCTAAACTCCAACCAATGTTACAATGAGCCAATATGTCCACGTAAAGACCCAATATGCCCGTGAAACTCCACAAACGACATCTCCACGTAAAGACCAATCCAGTGAATAGCACGTTCCAAACGTACTTGAGTCAAAGTG